>BJBW01004949.1:142627-211607 GCA_004320125.1 Scolopax mira
TAGCACCTGGAGACTCTATTACCTGAAATCCAAGGATCTCTATACACTTAGACTTGCAGATGATGAAACTAATGGGCAGAAAAACCAAAAAGCAACTGGTCTAAATTGGAGAAACCTATGGGAGCTGCAAGAGTTTCTATGAAAATCCACTGCTGCTAAGACACAGTTGCTTGCCTTTAGCCACAGACAAAACTGCAGAATAAGTACAAATTGCTTTTTTGGAAAACATACATATATGCCTAAATTTTAACATGAGCAGAGGGTTCTGACAATCGTTAGTTTCATGTTCTGAGGCCTGTGCAGAGGGAACTGCTGGCAATGGAACCAGCAGCATTTTGCTTACCGTCGTGAAATGAACTACACAATAGATTCCGATGATGACAAGCCCAATGATAATCGATGCAATGGCGACCCAGAGTGCATTGCGACCCAGTCTTTTTGACCCTTCTATATCTCCTTGATTATAACTGTTTAAAGCCTGCAGAAGAGAAACAGAGAGTTTGTGACTTTTTTTTTTAAAACAGATATCTATACAAACCAATGCAACTTTGAACCAATTATAGCAAAGACTTTAGAAAACTGTGATTTGCTTTGTAAAAATAAACACCCACTACCAACAGTCCAAGGTAAGGCCAGGTTTCTGTTCCACTCATTTTCAGTATATTTCATTGCAACTGCAGCTCTTATTTTCAGCTGTATTTATATTATTCTTATAATGGGTTTTCTTGTACATACCAGCATAAAAGCTGCCAAATCAACTCTAATCCACCCACTTGCCTAAATTGGTAGCTTTTAACTCTGGAAATATTTTGTAGTATGTGTGAACTGCTAGTTGGCCCCTTCACTAGCAGTAAAATAACTCTTACACTTTACAAGACCATAAGCATGAAAAGGAGCATAAATGGGCTGCATTTTTACAGAAAGGCTCAAGGAAACTTCTTAAAGTAAGTCTACTAGTGTCCTATTTTTCCAATGATTTACTTTTCAAAACAAAGACTGAAGAATTAATAGGTAGTTTACTGGTCCTTTCCAATCTAAACCATTCTGTGATTCTATGATTCTATTTCAGGAAGCATCCCAGAAATGGAAGGTGTGGGGGAAGGAATATGGGGACCTGGTCAAATGAACTGCTCTGTGGACTAAATAATTCAAATTGTCTTTAGAAAATGACTGCATGAGGTATCACAAAGTCCTATTATGAAAAGTGATTTTGTTATGAATCACTATTTGTAGCGAAGACAGAACAATTCAACTGAGTAAAGATCTGAGACTGCAGTGAGCAGGAAAGGAATGAATTTCAGAGGATACCAAGCATTGTTGTAGAACCTTTTTTCTCCAAGCAAAAAAAAATAATTAGGGGCATTATCTGTGCACGTCTGTCAATTAGCGAGCACACAGAAGTTAATGGGCTTAGATGCATCCTTGGTTTTAGCACTGCAGTAAGATCACTTGTGCCAAGACAGTCCCAAAGCAACAAAACCTATATTCCTAGAATTGCATCTCAAGGATAAGTGCAGGTACTTATTCTCTGGTGTCTAAGATAAAGACTGAGCTGCTGATGGACTCTTGTCCTTAAAGAGAGCACTGATACATTTCTTTTCTTCCTGGAAGACTCCATGCCTAAACATTTCCCTATTTTATTTCCCTAAAGAATATTGCCAATACCTCTGCTTTGCCATCAAATTTCATTGAGGTTGCTTAGTGGACTTAAAGGATATAGTGGGGAAAGAGAAAAAAGACACAAATGAGACTGACAAATAGTCAAGTAGGATGATGTCACCTCTGATCCTCCACCAGCGCAGTCTCCTGTTACAAAGGCTGGCTGGCACAGCTCCTCTCACCTGACTTACTCCGCTGTTTTCAGGAATCCTGTCTACAGGAGAAGACTTTTCTTAGGTTTTTTCAAAATTCATTGTGAAGGTCAATGAAAAGAGTATCAGAAGAAACATGGATTAGCTTGATCTTGAGCAGGCTGACTTCTCCTCCTGCCTCTGTCAGCAGCTATAAACGTGACTGTGGCTACAGGGAGAAACATGGAGAAGCATCACTTATATCTCAGCCCTGATTTTGTTCTCCTACCATCAAAGGATTCACTTTCCATGACATCTAGAGAGTGGTCCTGCAAACACTCTAAACTCAGTTCATGATTCATGTGGTCTCAAGACTGAGGCAGAGTTTTAAGTGAGACACAGGAGCACCGGCTTGCAGTTCTGTGCAGTCTTACTAATGTACTTAGGAAGTCTGGAAAATGTCCATGTGATTTCTGCAGGTACATAAATAATTCACCCTGTGCACTTTAATAAGTAATGTCATTTTAATACAAATCTACAATGAAGAGGAAGAAAACAGCATTAATGACAAAGAGGAGGATCTGGGAGAGACAGGAAGGAGACAAAAGTTTCTTTATTAAGAGCTTGAAATTAAAAGGCATAATTTAGCATTCAAGAAAAAAAATTAGAGTTTTGGGGAAGTGGTTGGGGTCTGATGAATTTCTCTTTGAAATGAATTTACTTCTGTCTGCTTGATCTAAAGAGTCCTTGGATCAAGCTTCTAGTTTTCAACATTAGACACAGACAACATTAACCATAAAAGCCTTAAATGTTACATCTGTGTATTTCCAAGGGCTAGACAATATATACACAATACAGCATCTGCGTGTGACATTTGGTCTGTCCAACTTCTAAAACAAATTTCAGCCATTTTCAACCTAATACCATATGATTTCTCAGGTTTCTGCTACCTTGCTCACTATGAAGTCATAAACTAAATTAAAGCCATGGTTCCTCAGCTGCTTGTTTACTTGAGCAATCTCAGTGACTTCACCAGGTTCACACACATCTACTTATAAAAGATATTCTCAGTTCAACAATGAAGCAACTTCATCTCATATGAACAGAAATTTACTGAATTAGCTACAAACTATTAATACCTTTTAATGTGCATTTTCTGTTCCACATCCCCAGAGCACCGTTTATGGCAGAAGCAGAAAGACACTGAACTACTTCAGAAACCCTCCTCTACGTCTCTTACAAATCCAGGCAGACAAGACTAAAGTTCTCTGCTCAACATTTTCTATGCTTTCTATGAGCCAGGCTGTTAACAAAACTTATTTGGCTGTGCCTGTAAATGAGACTCTCTGGATAAGACCAAAAGAAGAATGAGACATGCTGGCTCACTGTGACTCCTCATCCGAACAACTTACAGGGAAGGAAAAAGAAGAGGGGGGACTCCATAAGCAATTCAGAACCAGGCTTGATCTCTCTTTTTTTGGCAATGAAGCAGGACATGGTGAAAGAGGAGTTTGCTCTGCAGCCTGTACAGCAGCACACAAACACTGGACTTCTGTGTCTCTGGGGACAGGCTGAAAGTGTTGTTGCAGAAGAAAAACTTACCATTTTGTGAAGATAAGGGCTGTGCAAAAAAAGGGCTTAAGAACAGATGCTGAGCCTTATTGTTTAATACTCCTGAAGCAGGTACAGGCTGTTCCATATGATATTGGATGCCCAAGTACCTACAAGCTACTTAAAAAAGAGCTGTATAAATAATAAACTTTCCAAATAAACTTTCTAACTGAAGAAGAACACTGATCACTGCTAGTCACCGACCTGACCCAAGCCAACACCATACATGGCTCATTAGGATCCCAATTAGAAGAGGTGACTCCCTCAGAAAGCAAGTCCCATTCTTTGCTGTCCCATGACTCCTACCATGCTTTTGCTTCTTGTTGCTGCTTAGGAAAACTAATGTACAGACAAGGTGTCTGAATCCAAGGGTAACAAATGTAGTCAAAGAGCTTGTTGCTATCAGAGGCAGATGATCCAAGATTGTCACAGTTTGACCACATATGTTATTTGAAACATGCAAATGATTAAACAGAAATGTGTCAACATAAAGAGGCAGTTAGGAGTAAACAATCAGGGAGAAATAGCTTGAGAGTGTTTTGAAATTGTTACAGATTTAAGGCCCTCTGGAATCCTGTGACTAGTCTGACATACAGATCTTTGAAATAAAGACAACTGAAGGTGCTGTACTGAGAAAGGCCAGTTTGTTCAACTATCAGACCTCAGTGCTCATATTAGAAATACTGAACTCAATTTTTCAGAGCTGTCCCACAGCCTCCCTCTAGCTCTTATTCCATGAGTCAGATGCACCCAGTCCACCAAGTTCTTAGATACAGCTGCCAGTTCACTGCCAGTACACTCAGTAGTACGCTGGGTGAGCGCTCTTTGGGTTCACAATAGGGGGAAAAGGCAGAGCTGAAGACATGGAGTCCACGAGCTCAGGGACACACTGCCCATTCTCAGCCTCTCACCAGAGAAGTCTCTTCTGTCTCATGAGCCTCCTGGTACCTGCACCCACACTCATGCCCTGGTGCCTGTAGTTCCACCTCTGTGAGAAAGAAAAAGGAAAGCGAGTCATACAGCAACATGATTCATCTGCTGGAAGCAACAGGAAGCAGGAGACGTGATGGCACCTGAGTGGAACTGCAGGACACAGTACTGAAGAGAACAGTAATCCTACAGCCAGGAGTCTTGGCCAGACCATGGAGAAAACAGATCCCCATTTGCTAAAACTGCCAAGCAATCCTCACACCTCCAAGTGACCAGCAACTGGTTTGAGGGTGCTGCTCTTGTAATGCTAATTTATCACCACACTGATGCCATTAAGTGTGCATTCTACTAGCTATCCTCTTACCACTGTCCTGAGAAACAGACTTCTTTCACAAAGGAGGTAAGGAACAGGAAAAGGAGGAGCAACAAGGAGATCTTGGGACAGGTTGATTCTAAAAATGAAGTCAAGGAGGTAAAATCTGAAATGGTAAGGTTTGTACCCCCAAAGGTGAGAAAGAAGTGAGGGAATCAGTGCTGGAGTTGTAAATGGGGCAGCAGAAGAGACAGAAGAGACTGAAGACAAAGCTGTCATCTAATTTGGGGGTGTGTTAGAGCCTAGACTCTACTTTTAGAGTGAAAACATTTTCCAAATTGAGAGCATTTAAGGAGGACACGACACAGGCAAAGAGTGCTGAACCATGTCCCTCTAGAAGCCAATGGGACTTTTCCTTCCAGGCCCATTCCAAGAAGTAGAAATTTATTAAGACCTCCAGTTTTACAAATCTCTTCTGACACAAGATCTTGGGCAAACTCTGCAGACTCAAAAGGTATGTTCTGTAAGAAAAGAAAATAACCCACTCTTGTATCTCAACATTAAGCCTTAGCAACTCTAGGAAACAAGCTGAGAAGAGAGAGAGGATATAGATCCTAACAGAAGTGGAAATAAGACCAGCACGGGTCAAAATGCAGAGGTTAATGGAGCGGTTACAGGTTGCAGCTCTAAAAGGCAGGGGAACAAGCTGTGACAAAGATGGGCACGTTATTTTCATGGAAAAGAAGGAGTTTTAGGTAAGAATGCAGTTGAAACAGAAGGCGTTCCCATGCAGTAGAGATTATTAGTTTGGGTTTTGTTTTCCCCCCTTTAAGGGAGTGGGCAGCTGAGACCTGCAGAGACTGTTTAGCATTCAGGAAGTGCTCTTCCCACCCTGGTTCCTACATATCCCCTGGTGACAGTTACTTAAGCCTGACTCCAAAAGCCTGCATGAACTTCAACTAGCACGTGGGTGGAGATTTCTCCATATGGGGTGCAAAAATCTTTAGAGGCCAGATTCTGTCCTTGACAGTTAACTTTTGTGCAGCCCTAGTGCTCTGGTGAAAGTACCATCAGGGTGAGCAGATGCTCACAGCCCCAGCTCATCAGCTCTCATTACTTTATATAGCACCCGAAGTGTCCACAGACAGAAAGGATGCTGGGTACCAGCAGGACCAAATTGCAAATCAAGGAAAAGAGCATATTGTACAGTTCAGTTAATGACAAAAGAAAATAGACACATAGGAAAAATTTAAAGTGACAGCTAATACTTATCTGGACAAAAAAGGTTGTGAAGATAGGTTTAGAATAGCTCCTGTAAGTAATTATCAAGCTTATGCTTGCATCCCAATATTTAGATGCAATTTCTGATCAATCTTTCTAGTTTTAAAAAAGAGTGTGCTTTAGTATATTTTTAGAGATAAGTAATTATTCTTATATTTAATTGCAAAAAGAAACAACTATATTTTTACTTACCTTTTCAGCCTGGCTATCAGAGAAAAGGATGAAAATACACAATGTTTTAAACCCTCTTCAGCTCCTAAGCAACAGAAATACATTGCAGTATTACTGATTTCACTGCTCACGTATCCTATTAGAAAAGTCTGGATCTGACTCTGCAACTTTTAACTCAAAGAAGATTCTGTTCTAACAATCCCTTTGAAGTTAACAAAATTGCTGGATTATTAAGGACTATGCAAACAAATCATGGCTTGTAAGGGTAAGACTGTTCTTTCAGTGTACTCGATACTCAATTTTATAAGGGTTTTTGCTACAATCACTATTGTTGTGTGTTTTATTCTAGCAAATAGTTAGCAGCAGGCTAAAGAACCTCTTTACTGGCAAAAAGAGGGCACTTTATCATATTTGATGAGCTGAAGCAGAAATCACATCCGTTCCTTTGTAAATCTGATTTCTGCTCCCCAGTCGCCCCTTTCACACACAGATACTGTCTCCAATCCCGTGTGCAAGTTAGTTGATGTAACAAATCCCATTAATTGAGATATAAAACTCCTTCCCTTATATAGCCTCATACTGCAAACTCCATTTGAACTGCCTTTTACTTCACATTTTCTATCTATCTGCTGCTAGGACAACCGACTGAGCTACTGATGCTCTCACGCTTGCTGCCTCACCTAACTTTGTCCACATGCAGCAGGGACAGGTGGTTACAGAGGCTGGAGGATGCCTGTTACCCTGACGGCTCCTCCAGCCCCGCTTTGCTTCTGCGGGTCCCGGGCGGGACCAGCCGGGAGCGCCGCGGCTGGGCCAGCGCAGAAAGCTGGCGGTCGCCCCGCCGAACACCCATCCCCAAGCCGAAGGTGGCTGGGGCACCCGACGGGGGTGCTACTCACCATGACGGCAAAGACGAAGGCGACGATGTTGACGGGATAGGCGGGACAGAAGCAGGCGAAGATGCTGAGGAGCAGGTAGTTCTTGGGCCGCGGCTGCGGCGGCCCGTCGGGCGGCTCATCCTCGATGTTGGTCTCGGGGCTGTTGTCCAGAGCCCTCTTGATGTCGGCACCGGCGGGGAGCGAGGACATGGGGCTGCGGCGCGGCGCGGCGCGGCGGGCGGGCGGGCGGCTGGGAAAGCCCAGCGCCGCGTACCGGGCAGGCGTGACCCCGCCGCGGCGCCCAGCCAAGGGAGAGGAGCGGAGCGGCGCCTCCCCGGGACCGGCACCGGCAGCGCTGCGGGGCGGGGTGAGGTGGGGTGGAGTGAGGGGTGCCTGCCGACAGCTCCTCTAGCAAGAAACCTTTCAAATGGGAAAAAAAAAAAAAAAAAAAAAAGAATAAAAAAAGGGAAAGGAAACAAAAGCCGTCGAGGGTTTGCAGCCCCGAGTCCCGGCTTGCGATGCGAGGGAGGCGGGGGGGGGGGGGGGGGTCCCCCGGCCCCCCCCAAGGGGGGGGGGGGGGGGGGGGGGGGGGGGGGGGTTCCCCAGGCCGCCGCCGGCCCGGTTTTTCCAAAACTTTTGAACGGTTTGGAGTTAAACGGCTTTACCTAAGTTTGCGTTACCCCGGGGAGGACTTCACCGTGTTCTTACATCCTCATTTATACAGTCAGCGAGTCCCATCCGCGGGTGGTGTCAAGTCTGCAAAGGCATTTCCTCTGATCTGGGCTGAATTCGTGGTCTCCCAACCACAGTGATCTGTTAAACTTAGCAAAACCACGAAAGATTAGCAGAAAATAACCAATTTAAAGCATTTTGGTGGCTCAGGCCCACAATGTTTTGGCCAATTTTGGCAAGTGATTCAGTCCTTACTGAACATAACTTGAAATCCACTTTAGGGGATGGAGGAGAGGGAGCAAGGAAATAAATCTTTAATATTTCCAAAACCTACTGTATGGAAAAAAACCCCAACCTCCCCAAACTCAACAACCCAACCAAACCACAAAACTACTAAATAAAGATATGCTTTCATCATAGTTTTGGACCTGGTAAGGAAAAGTGTAACTTCCTGCATCCCAAAAGGAATAGGTTCTTTTTCTGCCATGTGATATAAGAAAAAAAACACTTTATACCTGCATGGAGCTTCAGCAAAATGGACACACTTCTGATCAGATGAAGATTGGAGCTGAGATTTTGCTCTGTCTGGCTCCTTCTGAGAGCACTTCATTAATTAAAGTTATAAAAAACAGTAAAGTGTGTTTAGAGTTTTATGAATGAGCTACTTTTGTCACTGGGAGTTTTGCAATCGACTTGAATGGAGCCATGGTTTCCCATTGCTAGATGTCATCCTACAAGATAAAATGCCATCAACACAGTAAAGACATAGAAATATAGGTATTTTCACTTTCATATACATTAATCATCTCAGTTGCATGCCTAGAATATGATAATCTGCTGATCTTTCAAAATGTCAAAAAGAAAAGATTCTATATCTTTAGGAAACAGCAAGAGATGCCAAAGTTAGATCTGCTTGCCAACGTACCCATTAGTGCTCAGGCACACGCTCTCTGTAGCTGTAAAACCTCTGCTATGTTTGTTCTCTGGGGACTTTAAGCAGTCACCAGACAAGCTCAGAGAACCCAGTCCACATCACAGCACACAATTACTTTTAGGGTTGATTTCAGTAGGGATGGAGACCATGGACATACCCTCTGCAAGGGATCAGCGTCTTCCAGTGTCACTCTCGAGCCTTGAATCCCTAAGAACACTCAGGGTAACATTGTAACAGCTTCATGAGTTTGAATTTGTCTGCTTGTAGTTCAAACACCCACAGGTAAATAGGGTCCCCCATCTTTCTCTGGGGACCATGAACTGTAGGAGGAATCTGGAGGAATGTCTCTTAAGTTGGACCATGTGAATCCCTTCCCAGGTCTCTCAAAGACACAGACCTAATAGTAGAACCTGGGGTTCCTTGTGTGTTTCTAGAAACAGTAAAGTTAATTGTTCAAATGAGGCTGGTAAGGGATGCTAATGGATTGTAAAGAAAGCAAGAGACAGGAAGTGGTGAGATATGTGGAGCTACAAAAGATATTATAAATATTCACGGGCAATTTGTGATAATGAGAGCTCATTAAGAGGTTCTTGAGACAAAGGTTCTGTCATGAGGCATTTATTGTAGCTGAATATAGTGGTTTGTTTTATGTAGAAGATGGGTTAAAATCCAACAAGTATATCCTGTTAGGACAAGATTGATTAAAATTTAAAGGACGCTGACTTGTAGCCACTTACTGAGGTAACAAAAAAAAAAAGTAAAAAAGGAGGTATTCAGCCAACAGTTTGGTTTCACAGACTGCAGTGATGGAGGGTAGCTATAAGCCAATCTTGAACCTGTCATGTCTGTAGCCCATCTGCTTTGCCCATCATGATAAGCAATTTATTCAGCATCTTCCCTTGCTCATATCACTGGAAAAAATCTCTGCTCTGTGCAGTGATCAGATTCTTTTCCAAGACTCAGCCTGAAGTGCAAGGCTGTAAGCATGAATATTGGGTATTCTGATTCATTCTTTTGGAGGGCTAGTTTTATGATTGTTCTCATTGGAGCTACATCTTAAAGCTCTCAGTTAATGATCTTAAATAATTTTCACAGCTTTCTGAGCCATCTCAGCTCAGTGGTTCTTCCCTCTGAGGTAAGAACCTTTTATACTTGTCCAAAGAACTGTTGTTGTCTGGCTAGATCACAGACTCGGGCCTTTCCAAATACAGCAGACAAGATGTTCTCCATCCAGCCTTTACCACCACTTTCAGGGAAGGAGGTCATAGTAACAGTCAACGGCCAGGTAAGGCTCCAAGCTGAATCCTACTTAACTGAAGAAAACATCCTCCCAAGCATCTTCCAACATTTAGCCATACTTTATCCTTCCTGAGGGAACAGTAGACTTGGCCACCTTGTAACCCAAAGGAAGAGAAAACTATAAACTGGAAATAAAGTAATGAAATGTCTAAAGTTCTCATACTGTATCCACTGCACAGTAATTTAAAATTCTTCATATACTTCATCACAGTATCTCATGATAGTAAAAACCATCCCTGTTTTACAAGTGGAACAAGTAAGTCCACAGAGATTAAAGTTATATATACACAGCAGGGCTGGTACTTCTGTCATGTAGCTCAGTGCTCTGACTCTCCTCCTCCCCCAAAAGGGAGATCATGACATGGAGATGGGATCATGACATTGGATGGAAGCCTCCTACATTCTGAAAAGTAGCATTTCAGCTTATTATAAGAACTGCTTGTACATAAGTATTTTTCTACAGAGACACAAGGAAAACTAAGCTTTTATTTGTAAAGACAGTTCTGTATCTGATCATTCTGGTCTTGACAAGTATGTGGGAACATCCCTTCTTTGCTGGCTGTCCATTCTCGTGATAGTCAGGACATTTAACAACACTTCACAGACTTGGAGATGGTGGCTTTGAAGGAACAAAGGCAGAACCACATTATTGGGCTTTCTTGCTAGTAAGTTATAAAGAAATCTGTGTCACCCAAGCAACTATTGGAGGGACATGACTCCCTGTCTGTTCCCACTCAGCAATGCCAAACAAACTGGTGTCTCCAGGGTCTCCAGCTTTTCCTTCTTTTCTTCTGTACATCTTGTACATTTTAGCACACAAATTTGCTTTGTACTGATAGGTCTTTGCTTAGAAGTCTCTATTTCTCTATTTATAGTGGACTGAGATGAACTGTCTTTTTAATTTCTCTTCTGCCTAAACTACTTCAGCTGCAGAAAACATTCCTTTTTTTTTTTAAGGCCTTGAAATCAAATACCTCTACAGTTTGGAATTTTCAAGTTTTGCACCAGAACTCTCTGCCTGGTTCTTATCATTAAGAGAGAAGCCATATTTTTGATTCTATTCATTTAGAGTTGAACAATAGTTACAGAGAATGGGGTGAGGTGTAAGAGAAGAGCTGACCTGGTTGTTACTGATCTTCAGATAGTCCTTTCTAATTTTATTTGCTTGGCTCCTAGGAAACTTCTTATTACAAACACAGAAGGTTTATGTGAATGTAAACATTGTGTCCTGAACTCAGAACACAGAACAAAGTAACTCAGAATAAGAAGGAATAAAGAAGTATGAGGCTACTTCTTTAGTGGCCTAGTGAATATACTACTGTTAACCAACAGAAAATGTCGATAAAATGGAGATTATCCATTTATGGGGCTGAATCAGATAGGTACAGTTTACTGGTTTCATACATGTGAAATATACACAATTATACTTCTCCTAAGACAGGGAGCTGCTGTATTATTTAACTGACTGAATGCTGTCATCAAGGAGTTATAAGAATAATTTTGATGGTGATTTCTGATGGAAGGCACAGTAGTGGGTGGACTACTAAAGACAGCAGAGACAACTTGTCTGGAAACAGGTAAGAGTCAATATCTGTGCATAGCATAAATGTTGAATCAAGAGGTCTATCTGCCCTTTAACTCTCTGCCATAAAGACATCAGAACAATCAAAGGCCTGTTACCTTTTTTTAACTTGCATATATTTGCATTATGTTGTACTTCAAGAATTAATTTAGATCTATCTCCAAGTCTGTCATTATTTCTTCTAGTATATAACCAGTTCAGGCACAACAGGGGCATGTCTCATTTCTTCCTGCTTTTGAAGTGGACAGAGTTTAATATGTGGCATATTAAACAGCAGAAAGTGTAACGGCTGGAAGGATGCACGTTCCCTTCCTTAAAACTGGTGGATCAGGCCTCCTTTTGCTATTGTATTTCTGTGGTGTTACTGAGTCACCAGTGTCTGTGGGGCTTGTGCATTATTCTGCCACTGGGATTAGCATATGCTGATGCTGTAATTGTCAGAGAAATGCCTTTCTTAGTTTAAACATAATTTTGATATTTTACCCTTGCAGCTGTATACTCTAATTTTTCTTTTCGGACTGTAACTGTGGGCTGTGGCTTTGCAAACAAAGGTCTGTGATGAGCTGTTAACTTTCGTAAATTATTCATGGTAAATAAATATGTGAACAGGGAAATGTTCAGATAAAAATGAAAGCTTCCTTCACAGTCTGAGATTGCTTTTTCATTCACTGATAACCTTCTGAAGTACTATCATAATTTGAAGCCAGTAAGTAAGGTGACTGTGTGAACCTGCTAGCACTTAAACACATGTTTATTGTAGATAAAGATATCTTTACATGTTTTTCACAATCTGTCCTTTTCCATTCTGTCTCCTGACCTGTCCAATTTAGACATATCAACATTAAGGGATCTGTTACACCAGCTCAGCCAGCAATGGGCATCTGCTCCATGCTGTGGGTGACTTGTGCTGTGAGAAGCCCTTGTTTTATCTCAGTGTTCTATTTCCTTGCAAATGAGTTCATGTTTGTGGAAGTTTTTCACCCTGTGAGTGACAAGACAGTCTGCTGTAGCAGTCCTTTTGCAGCATTGAAATGGCAGGATTTATCTTACCTCACTTTAACCATCTGAAAAGAGAGCATCACAGCTCAGCTAAGTCAAATTTCCGTTACAACCCATGTGGAGAAGAACACACCTGAAATAAACTTGCATGCTTTAAGATTAAAAATTAGGGGAGATTAATCCCAGACATAATTTTTGCTTATAAATCACTTCTAAAGCACATTTTGAGTCCATTACCATGCTAAGAAGTGTTCTTAGCAGCTACCTTCTGTACCACACCTGAAAATCTAGAAAATTTAGGCTGTGCTGAATAGAAGCAGTTGCAGAGGCTGAGAGACCTTGCAAAAAGAACATTTATAACAGATCTGTTAGTTTAAGAATTTGAACAATTTTGCCAACTTGAGTGGGATTTGTATTATCAAAGAAATTTCAAACTAATTTGTAGTAGCAAATAACCAACACTGCTTTTTTTGAATAATTTTCATAAATTCTAATGTGTATTAAAGTGTTTCAGGATTATTTAATATTATTTCATGGTCTATTAAGGCATTTGATTCAGGCAATGAATTTAATTAGTTCTCACTCACCCCACAGTCAGTCTGGAATCTCTTCCTAGATGCTCTTCTCTGGATCAGCTCCAGCTTCACACAATACAAACAGGAACAAAACATGGGCAGGACTATGGGTATCATTCCTGTGGCTGGACTAAGCCAGTGACATTACTTACAAGTAGGGTAGGGCTTGAGGCAAAAGGCTAAATGCACCCATTAGGGACAGTTTGGATCCAGACTCAGATCCAAACTTGTGGGATAAGCCAAATACTAATTGTTCTATAAATAATTAATATATTTAGCACTTCTCCATTGTGCACCAGCCATCTCTCCTCCTCTCACATGTGTACACAAGTACTCTTCTTTCATAAAGGTTTCCAAAATACAGTAATCAGATTTGGATCTGACTGATCAATGCCACTCCACCCTTATTTCAATGGAATTGCAGTGGCCTAGAGCATACAGGTGAACATGGCCCAGAACTCATTCAACTATTACCTCAGGAGATCATTTTATAGGAAAATAGCAACTGAGACATTATTTCTGGGATATGAAACGCACCAGGAAATAACCTGGATGTAGACATAACAGGACATGATTCTTTTTCCTAATTTATACATTACATTTATCACAAAACCCCCCAACCTGTTCAAACGTAGAAACTGAGTGTTCATTTTTGTCCTGTGACGTCAAGTCAAGTTGCAGGGAAGATAAAACTCCTGACTGGGTAGACACCAGCACATCAGATTGATAAATATGCAAAATATTCTATTTTGGGACAGAATTGCCATGCTATGCTCCATGGCTGTCAAAAATCCTTATGTGATACTCTCACAGAAAAAATGCTCCTTGGAGGACTACTCAAAAACCAGAGGTAGCCACAGACCTGTAGCCAGGTGATTTCTCTTAGGCCCTTCTACAGCTAACAGCAAGAGAACTGCTTCTTGGAAATGACCAGAATCCAGAACACATACACTAACTTGTGTGGCTGTAGGTACTTCTGGATTCTGGATTTCTGTGTGGGGGAATGGCTCCTTGTCCCCTTTAGCTAGAGAGGGCTGTGACTAGTGAGCTAAAAAGACTAGTGAGCTAATGTTCCTTGCCTATGATGGAAAAGTCTGACTGCCCATTGATAATCCCTCACAGTTTCCATACTAAATGATTGTTTTGTTTAGTAATTCCAGGGTTTTCTTTTTCCACTTCGTGTATGAGAAAATTTGGCATTTCTCTTGTGGAATTTGGAGAAGTTGAATGATAGTCAGTCCTTGCTCATGTCGAGGATTTTTTTTACATGTAATCAAGTCTATTATTTAGCAAAAGCTTGCTTTTTTGTCAATTTTATCTCAGCCACTTAGATTATATGGGTCACGATTCTTCCTCTTTTGCTACAACAAATGGGAACAGTTGGACATTATAATCTTCCCTCCATGCTGTTTGTGCAAAGTTTTCATTATAGACCATACGAATTTCCCATAGCTGTAACCTGTCCTACTTTGTCAACGTGGTTTGAAAAACTGTAAGTAGGAAACAGCCTCTGAAAAGCAAGTATTTGTTAGAATATTCTGAGAAATGCTCTAATAAGCTATCTGTACAAGACAATGTTTTGAGGACTGTTATAGTAGTCTGGCACTAGAAATAAATTAGATGCCCTAGTTGTCAACCATGATGGGTTCTTTTAAAAATCCAGTACAATTTATAACACAATGACTAAATCCATCATATATAGTTGGGTGCAATTTACAATGTAATGTAGTAAAATATAGCCACCCTAACAAAAAGCTATATAAATCATTTAGAAAAGAAATAACCATTAGCCAGAAAAAAAAAAAAAACAAAACAGAAAAAAAGAAGGACCTGTCAACAAAGAGAAAAGGCTTTCTTTTTCAGCCTTTCCCTACTTTAAAGGTCTGATCCCTTCTCTGTGAAGGGCACTGCAGAAGTCCAGTTCAACAACGGAAAATCAGAATCATGAAAACTGACATTGTTAATCAGGACTGACACCATTGAAAAGAATGAATTGTGTGGGGCCGATGCAGTAAAGAGTCTAAAACCTGCAGGAGGTTTGTGTGGCTACAGCATGCCAGTTCTTTGGGAAGGTGTATTCTGACAGGAAAGAGTCAGCTTTGAGGTAGCTCTGCTTTGTGCAAGAGCAAATTCTTTCCCTTCCAGTGGAATGCACCCTTTATTTCCCTTCTCAACTGCAGAATAATCTAGGATATGCCTTTTACTTCTTCACCTTGCTTTAGTATGGAAATGGCCACTTACTGCAAAGAAGAAATCACAGTCAGCTGTGGTGGCATCCTCAAAACAGCAGCTGGTTCAATGGGATGAACACTGCTGTTTCCCTGCCCTTCTGGCATAGCAGCAAAAGAGTATTTCTCGCTTCTCACTGTTCAAAGGGCTCCTGAATGAATATCCCTCCTGCTTCCTGTTACCTTGAACAGAGAAATACAACTTCAAACATGCTACAGTGACACTGGTTTGTTGGACTATTAACGAAACAGTTTTAATTTTTCCCTCTCTCCAATTTTGTCATAAAAAACAAACCTCAGGTAGACCAAAATGCATCTACATCCCATCTCTGACATTGGCCAATGACAGATGATTAAGAAAAGTACAAGAAACAGGGCAATTTCAGAGTGTTTCAGGCCCTGGTATATCCTCCCAGCTTCTCACAATCAGCTGTTTATGATCTTTTCAGGAGCAGGTTAGACATTGATTTCTTTCAGCCAGTAGTCAGTTAAATCTAGGAAGCCAAGGTTTTGTTAAACCCCAAAACAGGGCTGCAAATTTTAAAATAGGAAGAAATTACATTTCCTTCACAGAATAACTGAGGGATGGAACAAGCCACGCCAACCCTTGTGTTTCCCCTTACTGCAGCTGAAGGATCAACAGCATTTCACCCCACTGGGTTCTCTGGAAACTTTGATAGGCAGTTCATAGGTAAGCAGTTCATTAAGATCATCAGCTTAAAAGGTCACTGGGTCAATGACTCCATCACCCAGAACTTGTGACCCACCATGAAACACATAGTTAAGCCCAGAGAGGTTCACAAAGGTCATGTATTTATCACTGTCTGTGAGTTCAGGGGTGTCATTTACTGTCTTACCCAGCAGAGAGATGACAAACATATGTTAACATAATCAGAGGAAAATGTTATCTTCAGGTGAAGAAACTGGAAAATGCATCTAAGGATGTTTGATTTTTTTAATATTGGTTTATTAAGGCAAGAATTAATCCATAGTCACAGAATAACTACAGAATAAAATAACTGGAAAAAATAAAAGAGCTGAATTACAAAAACAAAATTAATGTCAAAAAACCTCAATTGTCTAAAAGGTCACAACTATCCTATGCTTGGGATATCTTTTATAAAGAAGAGCTAAAATGAAGAACTAACAGAGACAATGTTACTTATTTATGGCAAACACTATATCCGTACCGAGTATATGCTTATCATATTGTAGGTATTATCAGAGGAATGTCTGATGAAATAACCTGACTTGAGATTAGAAACTCAATCTTCACCCTATATGATTAGATGAGATTGAAATTTGATGGTGAGCCCAAGGCATCATACAGGAAGGAGCATCAGTACTTAGCTTTTATTTTCTATGGCCAACTGCAGCTAGGAGAGCAATGTAGAGGGAGAAACTGCATGTGTGCAAGAGCAGTCAGTGGGACTTCCTGAAGCTACCTCCCCTTCCCTAGTCTTCCATGAAGAAGAACAGGCAGTTCTGCTTGACTACAACTGTAGCTGGAAAGCCATTGCATCTGTTTGGTTACGAAGTGGAGGGCTGTGCGCTGCGGGGATCTACTCTTGCCTGAAGCCACTCGCTGAATTCCTCTTCTGGCATCTGCACGATATTTTCACGCACAAACTGAAACAGAAAAAGATTCTTTCCTGAGCTTTCGATTTACATGTAAGAAAGATAATGTGGGAAAATATGACCATCGTGACAACAGAACAAACGTAATGGCTTCTTGCAAACAGTTAGTAGAGTGTTTCATATCACCGAAACATTTTAATGCAACTTTCAGAACATCTGGATGTGTTCTTAAACAAATTAAAAAAACCCCTCTACAATCTCCATTGCAATTTATATCCTGAATCCTTCTGAGTCAAGTTTTTGTGTTTTAAACTTGCAGCTGTCTTCCACCTACCATTGCAGCACATACATTAAAGCAACTTGAAGTCAAATTAGAACTTAATCTGGAATCTTTGTCAGTGTTAGCCAGGTCATATTCAGTGATGCTCGTCTTGCCCCTAAAATATGAGTTTCCTTCATTCCAGTCAGAAGGAGCACCAGGATCCTCCTTCCTCTGTGACTATTTTTGAAAGATGTATAAATAAATAGATAGGAGATTCAGCTATCCTCACGTGTTTTGGTCTATTTTTGGTCTATTACCACTACACTAATATGAAGGATCAAAACGCAAAGAGAACAGAATGGAAACAGCAAAGAAACAGATCTGAAAACAGCAGGCAAAAGAGGCTCATGTGTTGAACAATAAGGCAAGGCTGCCCCTCTGGTCAGTGACTGTGCAAATTAGGGTACAAACCAAAATTGTTATTTTTATAAGGCATCAAGAAAATATAGGTAGTCTGATCGACATGTTAGGTGCTAAATCTTTGCCTTTTTAAGGTATGATTACACTTGATATATGTAAGATGCACCTGCTGCCTCTCAGGGATTTCTGTTGGTCTCATAATTGGGGGAAATAACTGTGATGAGAACAAGAAACACAAGGTGGCATCGTTGCCATTTTTTGTAAGTTAGTTACCTGGCTAGACTACGTAGCAATACACATTTTAAACGTATTCTCTTCCCTTTCTTGTGTCCTTCCTCCTCTGCCAATTGCTTCTAGAACTACAAGAATTGAGCCCGATTGAACATCCTGAGAAACAGATATTTTTCCTTAACGTTGCTGAAGCAAAACAAAGGTATCTGCTGAGATCTTGAACCCGTGACATAACACATTACTTGAACAGCTCACGGATGTAGCTACTGGGAATGACAGGCCTTTTCAGGGCATAAGAAGTTATATTTCTCAAGTATCCTAACAATTTATGACAGATGTCACTTTCACTCTGCTGGTAAATAAATCAACAATGACATCATATTAGGATGATACTGATTAATAATCCAATGCTTGTCATAACATCTTTCTTCTGAGGAGTTCAAAGTGCCTTGTAAAAGGTGAATAGTAGCATCTTCGTTTAGTGAGCTCCTAAATGATTTCATCTGGTAACTTTCCACTGCATTAATTTCACCGATGGGTGTCTGCTTTTCCTACACTCATCACACAGAGAATCAACAACCGGACTTATCTCACCTCCACAGCTGCAGCAATTTCTGGAGAACACAGCTCCCACACCTGTAGATCAGCCAGAGCCTTAAGAAAGGTGTCTGGATGAATCTTCAAGTCAGGAATCTTGCCATATTTTTCCAGTTTCTTTAAGATTTTCTGTACATTACGGTCACTCTTCACAGACTCTGGGAGTCTGGCAAGCAATACAGGAAACCTTTAGCAGAAAGGAGAAGAGCAATAAAAGAGAAGCCATGGGAACAAATGCACATCTGATTAATAACTCCGGGTTTGCCTGGCATTTCTGCCACTTCGCTGCCTCCATAACTTCCACAGAAAAAAAGGGCTCTTTGGGGAATACAACACTCAGCATAACTCTGAGTGAATAATGTGAAAGAGCTTTACTTTATTGGACTTGCACACCAATTCCCTTTGCAGGGCAGTGAAATAGATGCTTCTTCATTGTTAATTTAAATTTTGGATGACAAACTTGGGTATGTAAGGAAATAATAAAATCCTAACAAACATTTCCATTTTACTACAAATTTGTCCTCTTCATCTTTTCTCTATTTATTTTGTTTAGTCTCTATGGATTTTCCTGTGCAATCAGTGCCTGATCTGACACACTTTCTGATTCTCTTTACTATCCCTTTTCCCTGTGCTACCATCATTCTCCTCTCTCTCTGTGCTGTCATAAAACTCACGATCTAAGTGCATTGTAACATGCAGTCTTTACTATTTCACTCTGAATATAGAGATTCAGGAGGAGAATTACACATTACAATAAAAATAAAACTCTTGTGAAAAGACTGCCTTTTTTTTTTTTTTTAATGTTCTGTATAAATTCTGCAGTGCTGAATTGCTGAATTTGACAGTCCTGGAGACTGATGTTCCAAACCTTTTTAGCCTGTGCATGACTGGGGTGTGCTCTGGCTTTTATTGCAAAGGGCTGAGGATTTGGCAACACATCAGCAGGAAGTACTGCCTCCCACCAGTTTAGGATACATGTTACTGGGACAGCAGGAGAGGGATGAGGAATTTCCTCCTTAAACTAGTAAAAAAAAGAAACATGTAGGTTTTCATCTTCACTGGGGCCAGTCCTATGCTAAGCAGTGCACTGCTGGCACAGCCAACTCCTTGTTATCTCTGGTTAGATTACCCAGGTAACCATAATCGTGTCACACACAGGCCTTTTATAACCCAACCACGCATTAAGATATATCTTTGAAAAAGGAAGCTATGTTTAGTGTAGTCTATATTGCACTGCAATATCATATTTGATATTATTTTTGGCTTTTTCCTCACTTCAGGAGAGATATAAGACAACCAGACTGACAGCATGTACTGCTGTGTTTCAGCTGTGATTCAGCTTTCTGGGCTGTTTGCAAAAGTATGGGAAAGAGCAGCCCTACTGTAACTGAAACAAGCAGTTTGGTGAAAGCTGTTTCTCTGTCATGACTTGTGTCTCCACAAGGGGGTTACCCAGCCTTGTCAGAGATTTCACTCTGCAAACCCCTCATGGACAGTGCTTTGCAGAAGAGGCCCGGCAAGAAAGCTTTACTTGTCTCACTCTGCTGGTGTAGTCAAAGCTAAAAATCCTCCTCACAGCGGAAGCACTGTCGTCATGAGGCACCAGCAGACATGTAGTACTATTCTTGCATAGGGGGAAAAGTAAAAAGCCATATTGGTATCATCTCCTTCATACTAGTGGAACTTTGTCCAAATTAAGGCTTCTTCTAGAAGAAGTATAAAAGCAAAACCCCATCCACTCCAGTTTTCAGGGTTTATTTACATGCTAGTTCTTAAATTTGGGGGACAGCTGGAGGATGTCTGTTTGACAATTCAAACCAGAGTTCTGCTAGATAGGCCAAGGCCAGGTTTGTTCATTAATGCATGAC
The DNA here is from genome assembly GCA_004320125.1 of Scolopax mira. NCBI lineage: Eukaryota > Metazoa > Chordata > Aves > Charadriiformes > Scolopacidae > Scolopax > Scolopax mira. The sequence goes on from BJBW01004949.1 coordinate 162,847, forward strand.
TAATGTGTTCCTAATCTGTCCTGGGCCACCTGCATTTTAGACCTGAAATTAGAAATGGACCTTTCATTATTTCAAATTATGAAGGACAGAAGGCTTACTAACAAGGAGAGTGAAACAGGGCAGGCTGAAAAACACCCCAATCCATGCAGTTTGCATACTCTGTAATCCCACGTCCGAGGAGATCTCGCAGACAGGGCAGCAGGAACACACTGTGAGCTTGCTGAGGTATTCTGGTAGGCTATTTCCAGTGTGTATCTGGAAGCTGATCACTGGATACTTTTGAATATTCTTTTGAACTTAAAACACTAGTAATCAGCAGAACTGCTGTAATGGGAATCTTTAAATGATTACTTGCCTTTGTAAGTGCTGCAGTATTATTCATGTGCAGATCAAACACTGGTAGGGAAACATTTATCTTTTTAACACGGATGGACAGCTAGAGTCAAAGTCTCCTTTGCCATCAGTTTTAGTACTGTGAACCTACAGTTCAGTAAGAAGTTGTGAATCTAACCCATGTACATCTCTCATCTTTCTCTCATCTTCAAAGCACAGCATGTTTTATATACTGCCTGGTGGAATAAGTCTCCTATAAAGCTGCTCAATGGGTGGGGGGCGTGAATGCAAGGATTGGGTGCTTTTCACCCAATATCACTGGAAAGAAACTCTTCATTATCCCCTTTCTTACCGTTTCAAATTAAACTATTCGCTGAGCAGGCTCAGACCTGCTCCTAGAAATCATATCTGTATTTTTGTTGCTACCACTTTGAAAAGCCTGCATTTCCAGCAACTGACGTAATGGTTTCTAGTGATACTTTGCTTTGGGGAGAAAAAATGAAAAGGAAAAAGTTTTTTGTACTGAAGACAGAACTCTGGGATCCCTATCAGAGTCAGGGGACCCTCATTTGAACTGAGGGTTTCTGTGCCTCCTTACCAGTTTAGCCCATCTTCATCACGTTCTCTTCTGGCTCTCATGCTCAGCTGCCTTATTCTTTCCATGTCTCTTCTGAAACGCGTCAATTGTTTCAAAGCATTGTATTTTTGATGACATCGCTCTTCCTGCCTCCTGCCAAAAAACCCCAAACCTTAAAAGTTAAAGCTGTGTTTTAAACACAATCATACTTCTGTATAGTTAACTGGGAAGATACTATGGAAAGCAGAAACCAATGAATGTGAAGAACACATTGCATCTTCAGTCAGTGGACAATAATAACAATTTTTGCTCCCGCAATGTTCTATATACATCCATATTTCCACAGATATATTAAAAAGTGTTTAACGTTTTATATCACCTCCAGGCTGTAGGTAAGAAACAAATTTCAGAATCAAATAATTTAAACTGAAATTCCACCTCTGCTTTCTATGAAGTATCCACTGCTTGAAAACCAATATATAGAATACTGTACAGTGATTTATGGTAAAATATTATTTAAAACACAACAGAAGAGAGGTGGAATAGAGTGACCCAAGCTAGAATCTTGACCCAGAGATTGGGCTTATATGCACTCCTTAAAAAAATATTACTGTGTTACAGTAATAAACATCTGTTTTATTTTCCAATAAATTACTATATCCTGCCAGCTCCAGATAAGGAAAGATCTGGGAACAAAAGATTAGAGTACAAAATAGAACAGAAGAATGGAAAGAAGAAAGAAGTGAGAGAGGGGAAAGAAAATCATGCCTATAATACCCCTCAGAACAGCAATGCAGAGAAGGACCTCAGATCTGATGCTTCCTGAGTCAAAAGAATATGCACAGACATCACAGATGAATGTTTCTGGGTGAAAGGAAAAGAGTGCTAGGCTTCAGCTGGTCAACAATGTAGAAATGTCAGTGATCTGGGAAAAGGCCTTGAGAGAGGACATTGCAGCTGTTGCTATGAGAAAAGTCGAAATAAACTGAAAAACAATATAGTGATCTCTAAACTGAAAACACAAGACAGTGATAAGGATTGTATGTGATTGAATTTATTATTCTGTCTTTCGGTGCAAAGGACTATGATGTCCAAAGTAAATATATAAATAAATGTTTTTAGCAAAACTATTCCCAGAAAAGCAATTCAGAAATATCCCAAAGCAGTGCTGTGAATACTTAACCTGTAATATATTTTTTGTACACAGACAGTCATAAAACTATCATGATCCCTATATTCTTATTTTAATATGAATCCATGTAAACACATCTTTAAAAGGCTTGAAGAAAAGTCCTAAATTTGGTCAGGAGCAAGGTATCTAGTATTTTAAGAGTATACAGAGTATCCTACCTCTCAAGGCGCTCTAGAGTATCATGTAAACAATAGGCTGCTTCTTCACGTACTGCTGTGAATTTTTGCTTCATATCAGCACCCAAGTTAGATTTGCTTTTAATGAAAGCGCTGATATGGCAGCTGCAAGTAAAACAACACAGAAAACTCAAATTAACATCTTGTGGTAACCATTTTATGGTAAGCACCACTGTTGCTCAGAACATACAACAATGTGAGCCCATGTTAAATTTTGACATCTCCTTATTCTCAGCAAAAATCCAAATTTAATATATTTTACATGTTCTTTTTTTTAATTCATCAAATTTATCAAAGAATTTTTTAATTAAAAAATTATAAATTCTATTAAATTTGGGTTTGTACCATCTTTTATTCCAGTCACATCCTTCCAGGAAAGTGCCTCTGCATTGTGTTGAAATGTACTAAGTGTGCTGCAAGGTTTCCCTGGCCTGCTCAGGCCTCCTGTAATATAATGCTGTCTGACATTTGCATGCCAACTGCTTTCCACATACAGAGCTGAGTTTATAAAGCACAAAATGTGCTTCCAAAACAGATTTGTACTCTTACCTCTGCCTTCTGGGTCTCTGCTTCCTTGATATTAAACTCTCTTCGTCCTTAATGAATGGCATTTTTACCTCATAATTCTTCTGAGCCACTGGCAACAAACTGTAAAACACAATAGGTTTAAAGAAGCGTACAGTTCTACGGATGCTGATAAAACATTCTTGATATTACAGACTTGCTGGAGTTACCCAGCTACAAAATTTATTTCTCTTGATCTCAACTCAAGGGAAAATAAATGCTTCAGCAAAGTCTAATTGTAAAAACAGTTTGTCATGCTGATTTTACAGATGTGGAAACCACCCCAGAACTGAGTAATGAGGGAATGCATCTAATACAAGCTTAGTTGAAAAGTTATAGAGAGACTATTGCAAAATGCAATGGTAGAAACAGAAACAATTCTACAGGAATAAGACAGAGAGTCACTTTTTCTCCAAAGTTGCTGGAGCATAAGATCTGTTCTGTTTGCAAAGGCAAGATTCACAGGGTATTTTCCAGAAAATACATAGTGCTTGCGCAGCCGTAAAATGGACTATTCTGCCACATGTGCCAAAAAATGTAAATGTCATCTGAATTCACCGAATGCTGGATCCATTTTTTTTGGGGGGGGGAGAGGAGGGTATAGGGAAGAGAAATAAAAAGCATAAGCTCTGTCCTGATGAGTTGCTTCTCCTGGTCATTCAGGCAACGTACCGCTGCACTCCAGTCTTCTTAACCAAAGCATCTTGTTTATGGACATCTTTTGATCCTTCTTCATGTGTTATCAGGTTGACTTTCTGTAGGGCTGATAAAAAACAATAATCTGTTAAAACATGCCAAGTTGATAGTGCATTCCTCTCTTCCTTCCAGAGAGAATCCCATATATGCGGGCCTGAGTGAGATAACCTAAAGAAACCTGCTATTTAGTATTTCTAAAAATTAAAGTTTCTTCAAAAATAAGCAGATTTTAAAAGAGATTATAAGATAGGTAGCAAATATGAATATACCCAATTCATTAATCACTTTTTAAAACATAAGCTTTGGTCTTTTACCTGTGGAAAAAAAAAAAACCATCAAGTAGAAGATACTATATTACATGTTTACAAAACTAGCATATTAGAAAAACAGGTAGATTTGAAAAAACTATGCAAAAAATTGTTTTCAGTTCCTGTACTATGCTGTTACCATTCTACTGGCACAACCTGCAAGTCTTCTGAATTTTTAAGTCTACCCTATCACTTTGCCATTTTTCTTTTAAATGTCATATGGAATTTAATGTTTAACATCAACAGGTATCTAATTACCTCTCTGTGTCTCCGTATCAGCATCCACTAAAACTTAAGACACAACCTCAAGTAGCCCTTTACTGGCTCTAGTTTCCAGATTATCTACCATTCAATTGAGCAGATCCTCTCACTAATAACACTCTTTCTGTCTTCCAACTGTAGTGTAAATGCTTATATTGTCCTCTTCCTTGAATACCTGTAAGGCCAATTTAACTCCCTATTTTTCCTTCAAATTGACATCTTTGTTTTCTTTCCCATTGCTGTTTCATTCCTGCTTTGATGCCAAAGCTCTGGAGAGACACTGAGAGAACCATCTTCTCTATGCTATTCCCTCTAGTCACTCAGGCAGTAAAAAACACAACTGTCATACTTGTTATTAAAAATGTTGGTATTAGCTGTCAAATTCTAAGTCATCCTTTGAGGTGCTCAATATGTCCTGCATGGTAATAATTGACACTTTACTGAGCAGTCAACACCTTGAAGTTATAATCCCCAAATTCCAAAGGGGATTTCCAACATTTTTGTGAAGCACCATGTGTAATATAATAAAAAATGACTGATGAATGTTGACTGTTAAAACAGCACAAATTATTTATACTTATTAGATGTTCAGAAAGTTACACTGTGAATTTATAAATGTAAGACATGGATGGAACAAGTTTCTGGACATCAGCTAATAGGCTGAATTTTAAGAGCCATGCTTATCATGAAGATGCTCTATTAGCTGTAGCCAGATGAGTTTCAAGAGTTCCAAGGTCCCAGACAGAAACTTCTAAACTCTAGCACTGACTAGTTCTAGTGATGGTTCCACTGTGACCCACAGTAGTCTCAAATCACAAGCCTGTCAGATGCTGGCTACACCACTGGACCTTCTAGAGCAGTTTGAATAAAAAGGCTGACCCCCATGGTGTCTGGAACCCGCCATTGATACAATCAGGGAGCCTCTGCTCAAACTGAGCTATGGCTGCACACAAATCTCATCTGTTCTTGGCAGGCAGTGTCAGAGCCCTTCTTAGAAGAACCCAGTCCTTTCTATTTATGGTTACCATCTGGGCAGATTGAGTAGCTGGATATCTGAAACCCATCTGCTCTGCAGATCACAGTGCTTTGGAGGAAGAGGGCTATACTAAGTAGTGTCTGCATTTGAAGTTTTCTCCAAGATCAGTTGAGTTGTCTAAAGCCAGTCTGAAAGCAGCAGTCCTGATGGCAGATTTAGGAGGGAGATGTCAGAAAGCAAACCAGGGCTAGTACCACAAAGATACATCTTCTCTTTTGGCTGATCAACAGAAACAGAGGGCACAATCCCTTTCCGCACTCTGTTTTGAGCATTAGAACCTGTTCCAAGTCCCCATCTGGAGAAACTGGGAAAACAAATATTCAAGCTTGTTTATGTTCATATTACTTTTGAAATATTAATCCCTATAGCTGGTGAAGTCAGGTATTAATGAGAAAAGGGAAAAACAGCAAAGAAAAAATGTAGTAATTTCACTTGACCTTGATTTCTATGCCTTAGTTAATTATCTATGAAATAGGGCTCTAATATTTACCTGGTTTGCAGGGATTTAACAATGATAAATCAATTGAAAACACATTGATCAGTCCCAAAGAAAAGCCAAAGATCAGTCACAAAGAAAATATATTCAGGTATAAGTTTTATAATGAAGATCATTTGCACAAATATTTATACTTCCTCTTTTAAAAATATATGCTTGACTGAGAGCTCAAAGCTCAACTGTTGTCTGGAAAGCTATGGGGGTGAAATCCAGTTAGTGTTTAATCTCTCCAAGTCTCATGTTTTACTTCTCAGTGTGAAGAAAATATGTCATTTGACCTGATCTGCATACTTCTTCACTTCTGCATACACACTTCACTGCACAGGAACTATGAAAAATTAGGTTTATGTCTAGATCATAGTCTCTGCCTGCACACAAAGAGTTGTGGTTGTGTTTTTTTAAAAAAGTGGTGAAAGGAAAAAGCTTCAAACAGTAATCAGCTTTGTAAAACCTTTGACTGATTAGATGTAGACTGAATGATGAATGACACTACCTCAGCAGTGATCTGTTGTTATACCACAGCTGCAAGGACTGCAGCTTCCACATATTCCTTTGTCAACATGATGTGACATTTAAACTGGACTAGTACAGGTCCTCACTCAGCCAACAGCACTGGAAAATCAAATTTGTATAAGCAATCTACAGCAGCGGTGTCTAAACAACAGCACCTAAATTACAGGTGTACAAAAGGCTTTATATTAAGTTATGCCTTCTTCCCTTGAAAGAAATCTTTCAGTAAGAGTCACAGCTGTATTTACTGATTAGCTGCCTACTAAGAAATCTCCTACTTTTGAAATACATATACATGAATACATGTGGGTTAGGTTTATGTGTGCTCTCAAAATAATTTCTGTATGAGTTACATGAAACTGTGAATTTGGGGTGTAAGGCTACAGAGCAGCCATACTTGTAATCCATTTCTGATTTGTCCATGAAGCATCCTATAATCAGAATCCTGGATTAAACATGATCCTAGCAGCTTCAGAATTCATTACAGAATCCAACCTTCGCTACGGAGCTGCCCTGTAGAAACTGACTTCCCATATATTTTAGAGCTAGGATGATACTACTTGAAAGGAGCAGACTGGTAACTCAGGCCAGTCCCTGAAAATCACAGGCAATAATGTGAGAGCTGCTCTCCCAAAGAGGACACTGAACATCATTCCCATACATCACATATACCATAAGGTATTTCTTTATGTCCCACAGCAAATGGAGGCTCCCAGCTGTTACAGCTCTCAAGATTATTTCAAATCTCATTTCACACATAAACCAAATTCACGGAATTTTTCACTGAATTTTTAGAGTTGGGAGGGACCGTAGAGATCATCTAGTCCAACTCCCCTGCCAAAGCAGGATTGCCCAGAGCACATTCACGCTGGATGGCATCCAGGTGGGTCTTGAAAATCTCCAGAGAAGGAGACTCCACACCCTCCCTGGGCAGCCTGTTCCAGCCATCACCCTCACTGTGAAGCAGTTTTTTCTCATATTTAAGTTGACCTCTCATGTTCCAACTTATGCCCGTTACCCCTGGTCCTCTCACTGGCAATTGCTGAAAAGAGTCTGGCTCCCTCCTCCTCAATTGTTCCGCAACCTCTGTAAACAAATTATTTGAAACTATAGCTTTGAATTCTCCACTGCTCTTGTTCATGTCATAGGAAGGCCATTCATCTGTGCTCAGTGCCAGGCACAGCAGCTGCATAGCTAGTCTATGATATTAGCACAAGCTTCCCCATATATCCCCCTGGTTTTTGGCAGTCTGAATCTAGAAGTCTTTTAGACCCAGACAATGCATCCATTCCCTTTTATTTAATAGCAATTAATTGTTTTTTCTTCTATTCATTTACTTTTTGGACTTTAATATACTTCCAGCAATACATCGTAGCAATGAATTCCTAACTTTAAGCACATATTGCATGAAAACACTTCCCATTGCTTTAAATTTTCTGCCAGATAATTTAATTTGGTGTCCAGTAAATCTGGTGTCAAGGGAAGTCGTGATTAATCACTCTCTAATCACTTTTTTCCGTGTACTTCATGATATTACAGAAATCTGTCGCAATCTTGTATTCAGCCATTTCTTTTTTGTATGGAAGAGCCCTACTATTTAATTGGTTCTCATATGGAAGCTCTTCTGTATCTCTAATATACCTTAGCACTTTTTTTTCTCATCAAACTTTACCACTTCTGATACCTGTCCGTCTGAACTGGAACTGAAGAGGCACATACAAAACATTGGTATTTTTGTGTAACAGGTTTTCTGCTTTGCCTTTCACTTCATTCTTAGGTTCTTTCTGCCTTTTTGATAGCTACTGAACATTCTATCTCTCCCAAATGACTCCAAGAGGTCTTTTCTGAGTGGTAATTTAGAGTCTAGCAGAGCATGATATCAGCCTAAAAATGATAATATAAGTAGCAATTAAAAGATAATTTGCAGTACTAAATGTTAATGTGCTTTTCTGGTCCAGCTTTACTCAGAAAGAAGGGAAAAGACAAGATTAACTTGCCTTCCACTGAAACGCATTGCTGAGCTAACAGATAGACCCTTCTGTCAGGTCTGTCAAGAGCAGGTAATCGGGAGGAACACGGAGTAAGAAACCCCTAAATTAACCATCACCCCCTAAGTTAGATAGATACATACTCAGTGAATCAGTTGGTTTCACTGTTTTCACTTCCTGTTGGACCTTACGGATGTGGATGACAGTCTGATTATACAACTGCTGTAACTGAATGTTAATTAAAACTCTTACTTAATATTCCCATGGGATTATATTGTCTTTAAACCAATTTGCTAACGGAGAGGGCACAGACTTGCACAAAGCTCCATGTGCCCAAAGAGAAATACATTGGTACATCTGGCAGCGTCTTTGACATAGGTTCTGCTTCATAACACTGAAAGCAAATCCATTTGACAGCAGTAGTCAAAAAAAGTAACTTACAGGGGAAAAGAGGTTGTTGTTCTTTGGATTGTGCTGACTCACTCATAACATCGGATGAAGCTACGCTCATCTTGATGTTGTCTTCAGAGGAAGACACAGAGGAATGTTCACTGGTAGCAGAGGTCTGACTGCAGGGAGTTGACCGACGGCTAAGCTGTATGATACCCGGGATACATGTCTTGTTTATCTTCCTGCTAAGCACACTGAGTTGTGCTTTCCAGCTGTATTTCTGTGCAGAGAAGAAAAAATGAATAGGGAAGAGAGTATTTCTATAGCATGTTGACAACGAAGAATCATACTTCTATAACAATTTTCAGTATTAGATTCTTCTGATTCTCCTGTAACCTCATAGATTTTTCTCCAGTGATTTCAAACAAACTAGTGATATTTTGAGTAGGACCTTCTGTATTTTGTTATCTTTCTTTAATACTCCTCTGCTATAGCATTAATGCCAACATATTAAGCTAATTTGAAAACGAGTAACATTGCAGCTGAAGAGAGAGTTGGTAATACAGCAACTTTCTCACATACATGGAAAAATGGGTCAAAGGGTTTGATAAATGTTCGGGGCTCCTCCCAGGACCCAATAACCTGGCAAATGAGTATCCTGTGTCAGGAATGTAAAACTGAATTTTGTAAGCAGACTGAATTCCAAAAGCTTGATAATGAGAACAGTATCTGTTATAAAGCAAGTGCCCCTGAATATATCCACTAGAAGTTTCGTATCAAATACAAAAAGCAGTCTTCAAGTAATGTTAGCATAAATAACAGAAAAGAAATTGTCATTAATTCAGGGAGGAGAAAAAAAAAAGCCTCATCAATGCAAATGCTAAAAGACTGACATGCACTTCTTTCTGCTCATGTCCATTTGGACCTGACTTCAAAGAACTGGTAAGACCCTGTAGAAAAATCAGAAAGCCTCCAATTTAGAACAAACTCTGTTATTTATGTGACTTGCTGACTTTCCCTCTTTCTTTGCTAACAGCAGGAAGAAACTTGCATAAACCCACAGTTTTTCTCTTTTAGAAGTTTCACAACTTTTGCTGCTTATTCCCCAACAGAAATCACAACCTTGTATGGAATCATTTTAATTATTATGTCATGAAGGTACAAGCTGCAGGTATTGAAAAACAAGATCAAATAGCCTGCATGTAACAACAGCTCATATTTCTAAGAGTGCCTCACCTGGGGTTCTAAAAGCACTTCACAAAACTTGTTTAATTTACCTTTATAGGGGCAGAGAAAGAAACTAAAAGCTTAAGCAAACCACTGAAGATCAAAATGTAAGATGTGCTACGGAGTGAGAAAGCCACTGAGTGTTTATTGAGTTCTTCTAGTTACACTCCTGAGCATCAGTCATTCACCCTTAATTTTCCTCCAGTCACCTCAGCAGTTTCAAAAAGAAAATCTTTTTGATTTCAGAAAGATTGTAAAACAGTTACCAAGAGTTACAGATGATTTTCTAGTGTTTAATTTCCTGAAGCACTTTTTTTGTTCTTTCCTTGCCTTTGCTTTGAATGTAGCAAGTGAATCCTGCTTTCTTTAAATGCCTCAACATTTGGAATTTCTTTCCAAATTTAGCTTTAAATCCTGTGTAAAAACACAACCCAACAAATCATGACTAGAACTTACAAGAATAAGGCCTCCAGGATACCAGTCTGAAACGGCCATTTCACTGAGAAAGACCTATTTGTGTGAACAAGTACTTCTATATAACTCTGGGTGATAAAAAGGGGGTAAATACAAACAAGAGGCTAGTTATGGCTTAGCTGAATTTTTCATTCTTCCCACATCAGTACTTATCACCAAGACCAATCACAGCTTCAATCTGCTCCATAATGCTCGTCCTATTACCTAGTATCAAATTGTTATTCTTCAAAACATAGAGAGACAAGTACTCTGCAGTCACAAAGCCCAGAGCATAAAATGTGGTATCAGGGAGTTTGATTAAGCACCAAAAAAAATGCTTGAAAAGTTGGATTAGGTCTCAAGGAAGAAATTAACAATGAAGTTACCTTTGTGTTTGTAATACAGACTTCCCACATGTACTTTGCTGACTTTTCCTCTTCGATTTCTTTTGCTGTTTTTTTACAGCCACCAGGGTCCCTAAGTGAAAACAATTTAATTAGTTTTCCATTTTGAGAATTCTTGTAAGAAATACAATAATCAGAGAGTAAATGGTGGCTAACCGCTATTATATCTCTGCCTATCAGAAATGGAAAGACAATACAAGGTGTATAAGCTGTGAGCAAGTTGTAGTCACAAGTGAAGAACAAAGCACAGTCATTTTACAAACTATCATGCATGTCCTGGGCCAGATTATGCTAGCAATTTCCTCTGTGCAAGTACTGAAGAATTTAGTCCAGTATAGCAAGATTTCATGGACAGAAATTACAACAGGTTCACACAAATTTGATTTTTTTAGATATTGGCTAAATGGAGGCCTTTATTCGTCTAAAAATTCAAACGTTATATCATGTTGACAAAGGTAAAAGGTGGAAGCTACAGTCCTTGCAGCTGTGGTATAACGAGTCACTGCTGAGGCAGTCTCATTTATCACTCATTTAAAAAAAAAAAAATCTCTTTTTGTGCTAACAGAAACTATATAATCTAAATGTAAGCCTAATTTTTCATAGTTACTGTGTAATGAAGTTTGTGTGCGTGCAGATCAGTTCAGATGACAGAGAGGGAGAGGAGTGGTGGTTAGAGACAGCAGAAGGAAGTGCACAACAAGAGACTGTGCTACTGACAAACCTGGATATGAATGCAGAGGGTTACACATTTATATTCTGCTCTCAGCCTCTATCTGTGAGAATTACTGAAAAACTGTTTCTCTTATCCCTGTCTATTGGTTGGTCCTCATACATAAAGGGGTGAAACACCCATCCACAATACGCACTGGACTCATTCTCCTCTCCAATTTATCAGGTAATTGTATGTAATGCTTCTCTGCCACCTCTGTTATACACAGGCACCATTTGGCTTGACTGAGAACATACAGAGAAAACGGAACAGCTTTGCAGAGCTCTGCCCTGCAAATCAGAATGTAAACTGTTCACAGTTTTTCCAAACACTCATGAATAATTTAAATACACGTTATGTCAATGTGATTAATTGACTAAAAAGGTTGAGAATTTAAATTAATATTTACTTTTAACAGTATAAAAATTCAGAAGCAACACATCTTTTACAAGTACCCATCACTGTCATACATAATTGATAGACGAAAACCAGCTACTAAATATCACAATAGCTGGTGATGTTCTGTAATTATAATGGATCTGGAGCTCCTGTTGTGTTCACCAGGATAACCCTCCACAGGAAGGCTATAGGCATATATACTACATATATAAATATTACTGTATGTATTTAATTTGCATAATTATTAACCAGAAGGGAAAAAAAAGGAAAGAAAATACAACTAAATTTGGCTGGGATAGCTCAGTGTTTTCTCCTGATTCTACAACTTGCAGTAACAGGACCATGCTGTGCGACTGATTTGACTGTACAACTTCCTGCTGACTGCACGGAGGCAAAGTCAATATAAAATTTGCTTATGTTGAATGGCACAGAATTAATAAGTTTTCACTCAAATAGTTATTACTTCAAAGAAGAGAAACAGCAGCATATAAAGGGCAAAAGATCCCAAACTCCTCATTCCATCTACTGTCATGCATCGTGCACGTACATTGGATTCCAACAGGTGAATATAGAACGCATCGAACCGTGGGATTCATGAGTCAAAGCCTCCAAAAGCCAGTGTATGGCACACAGCTGGCGGAAAAGATGTTCACTGCAAAGAAGAGAAACAAATGTGTTGTACTATAGAGTCAGGGAAACAGTCAAACTGGCATTGTGTTGCCTGAAATAGATCAATCTAAGCATTTCTAAGGCAGATCTTTTTTCATCGTCCCAGTGAATTCTAGACACCGCTCAAGATTTTTGTAATATTGATACGTAAGTCTGAATCCTGAAACCATATTTTTGGATATGAAATCTTCAATGGAGTTATCTTGGTGATGTGCACAGTGCCTTCACACGTATGAGGATTCCAGCATTTACTCCATTATGATATGAATTCTTGCAGCTTTTGAATTCTACTGTAGCTTCTAAGTTTTGCATTTAAGAAAAAGCAGTGTGTGAGTTGAACACGTTGGACCCATGTTTTCCTGATCAAAGATTATCCTTGGCATTTTAGCTTACTCCACGTGCAAAAGTAAATACATAAAGACAATTTTGGATTAGCAATTGGATTAGTGAAATTAGAACAGAACAGATATTTTATGTTAGTCACTAACACAAAATATGTAGAAGCATACATGGTACACACACTGTCTTCTCCCCCTCTTTAAAAGCCTACTTTTTTTTTTTTAACTAGGCAAACTAAATTTTAATTTTGACAGCCTTTTCTTAAAATTAGCCTAGTCTTGAAAGCTACACCACATAATCAAATTTTATGCAATTTAGAATTTGCTGAGTGAAGACCAGCAAGGCAAATGATGTGTGTTTGTGTACACACACACACACACACACACACACACAGAGCTTTCTGTAACGCATAGGATTCAATTCTCTAAAGCTAGAAGTTACCAGTTGCTATTAGTAAGGACAGACTATTTCATTGTAAACTCCTGCAATTCTCAGGATACGTGTTTATCAGTTGAACAGCAGCTCCAGGAATGTGTTTGAATTTTGTTTATATCCTATTAATGAGTGCAAGATAAATTTGCTTTCAAATATACCTTTTTGCTCCAGGGACGCTTGGAATCAAGACACTGGTATAAACAGGAGCGAAAGAGTGCAAGGTTATTTTTTTTTTCTTCTTCCCAGACTTCCTCAGAGAGTGGCTGTGAAAAAGGACAAAGCTGAAGTTAAAAAGAGCATGTGAAATGAAAGCAGAGCCAATAAAACTGTTCCTGGTGTTCACATCATCACACTCCCTCTTCTCTTCCTTACATTTAAAAAAATACTCAGGTGTATTTGTAAATTGTGAATTATTGCATTTATTATCATTTATTAATATCACAAACCTGATATTTATGTTTTTGAAGATATAGAACTGTTATTTCTAATATGTTTATGACACTTCATGAACTATAAATATGGTATTAGTTGTATTTAAATATATATACTACTACTTATTATTAGCAATTAAGTATTTACGTGAAATCAAATCTGTGGGCAGATGCAAAAAGGTGACTGTTTTGTCTGAGGAGAGATGCTGAGATACTGCTTATAGTCCATCACACTTGTTTTGTGCTGGTATCATGCCAATGGTGTCACTGGGATCATACACAACGCACTAATCTTTCAGACATCTCTCTCAAATTCTGTTCAGAATCTCTCAGCCTGTCTGTGCTATTTGTTAGCTTTTTGGTGTGGGGTTCATATTAAGAGGAAAGATTTGATTTCTGATTTGTTACTAATGGTTATATATTGTCCCATTTTATGACAAGAGTATGAATGCATGATGTGCATCTCAGATGACTCTGGAGCCTGAGTTTTCTCAGTCTGAGTGTTAGTTAACGGAAAAAAGGTGAATGAGAGGAAGCTGGTACGTGGGAGTGACAAAAGCCACAATAAACTGATGAGAAAAGACGGTTAGAAAACACCTGGTCTAGTGGGAGGTGTCCCTGCCCATGGCAGGGGTTTAAAACTCAGTCATCTTTAAGGTCTCTTCCAACCCGAACCATTTTATGATTCTATTTAACCATCTCATCACCCAGTGAGTGTTGACAGATGGAAGGCAATGACACCATTACAACAGGCATTAGGGGTGCACTGAAGAGACTGGCATGAGCCAAAGGACTGCAGCCAACCTAATGATCAAATTGAGAGTAAACCTGAAGAAAGTAGCAAGTAATAAGTCTGAACTAGAAAAGAAACCCATTCTACAAGCTAAATTCTACGTATTCTGCTGAATGCAGTTCTTTATTATTCTTAATGCTGTGGTCACATTGTTGGAACAAAAGCATGGCACAAACCCACCAGGCCTCCTCCTTTTCTCCTTACAGAGTCAGTCCTGAGTCAGCTATGAAACCTCTTCTGACTTCACTAACCTTCTGCTGATTAAGCTTCCTCCCTGTTAAACAGCACCTCAAGCATTTTTTTCCCCATGCTTGCTAAGTTTACACCTGTGCAGATTTTAAGCATTTTCTTTTTCTAGTTCACACAAATAGTAATATTCTGCCTCAGTACCACATAATAACAGAAACTGGAAATTGTCACTTTTTGGAACCACTGCCCTCAGACCACCAAAAGCCCTCTGAGATCACTCACGTGTTTATTTCTTCCTCTGAATCCTCTGCATCAGAGGAGAATTTGGGTGGCTGGAACTCAGTTGTCCATCTCGTGCCCTGAGCCTGCTGGGCTTCTTTCAGTGTGTTCTTCCTCTCCAGTGCTTCTTGGTGAAGTATATGAAAGTATTCTCTGCCTTGCTTCACAGAATTCATATGATACCTTCCAAAAATCATCACAAGTTGGTCAGTGTACTAAAGATACACGATCATATTGATTAATTCCTCTTGTGCCCACCAATTTAATTTATAATATTCTTCTACATTCAAGAATCCAACATTAGTTATTTCCCTCTGCATTATGATAACAAAGGACAACAGTTCCCCAATATGAACTGGAAGATTTTCCCTTATGTCATTCAGCACTGCCCAGGTTAACTATTTTATGTCTTGGACCCAGTATCACTTTGTCTACTACTTGGTTTAAAAACTCCCTGCCTAATTCTAATTTATAGCAGCCAATTGACCACTGGGCTTCACTGTCTTAACTCAGTTGTCACAGCCTGACAGGCACTGCCCCGAAGCTACCTGTGAGCTGATAAATTCCACTTGCTGTCAGAAGGCTGTATTATTAGTAACTGGGAAGCTGCCAGTGAAGCCTGTGGATGAGTTGAAGATAACAGGCAGGACATTCATGCAAGAGATGAACATAAAGAAGAAACTATAATGCACTCCCCTCTATGATGACAACAGAGGTTTAAAAAAAAACAAAAACAACACACAACAAACCGTCCTGCTCCCCTCTCCCCCAAATCCTCTCATAAGTCCATAGTCTTATTTCTGAGATTTCATGAATGACCTTAAAGGCTCATGGACTCCTGTCAGGAAGATAGTAAAATAAATCCAAACTTGAAATACAGAGGTGACCAATGTACTTTTCTACAGCACAGATTTACAGTCTATTGATGGAATAGGACAACAAATATTTCTCTATTTAAATTCTGGCATCAAAAAACTCTATTTATACAATAACTTAATAAATTTACCTGGGCTGCCTATTTAACAAGTAGGTGAGAATCACTCATTAAAATGCAAATGTAATGGAGATGAAATTTGGAATACATTTATTAAAGTAATTGAGCTTCAGTCAACTGTAGTCACAACACAGATTTTCAACTGCTGTTCAGACAAAAAGATTTTTCTTATTTTTCTAAGCTAATATCTTTATCAGCATGAAAATTAAAAGTGTTTCCCCAGCAGTCATGATGTACCATGGAATACTTCTAGTTTTTTCTACCAGAATATATTAGTACAGATAAGGGTCAATGACACACACAAGGGAATGACCCAGTAGTGTACTACACATACAGAAAATTAGTTGCAAGCATCTATTCAGCACTTGGTGTAACCACTTACTTACTAAATTAGTCTTTAGGAACTCAAGGTCATTGATTAATTGTAGTACAAGGCCATTAAAGTATTGATGAATTGAACTTTTACTGCTAAGGTTTGGGATTCTTGATGCTTTTGAGTAAGAAATGACTCACAAAAATAAAAGGGAATAATAAATTCATCTTAATTAGAATTTAGGTGCTAGAAAAACATTAGGAAGCCATAATAATAATGCCAGAAACTTTTCCATCAGGGTAAAGACAAGCTAAATATTTACTTTCTTTTTATTTTTCATCCTGTTTAAATATACTATGTTTAAGTACACTGGGTCATTTTCTCTACGCTCAAAGGAATCATTCTAAGGATGCAGTTCTGAGGAATAAGGATCTGGGGGTCCTGGTAGATAGTAAATTCTCCATGAGCCAGCAGTGTGCCTTTGTCATCAAGATGGCCAATGGAAACCTGGGCTGCATGGGGGAGAGTGTGGCCAGTAGGTCTAGGGAAGTCATGCTCCCCCCTCTACTCTGCACTGGTGAGGCCAGAACTGGAACAGGCTGCCCAGGGAGGTTGTGGAGTCCCCTTCTCTGGAGATTTTCAAGACCTGCCTGGGTGCAGTCCTGAGTGATGTGCTCTGGGCAATCCTGCTTTAGCAGGACTTGATGATCTCTAGAGGTCCCTTCCAACTCTGACAATTCCTTGACAATCTACCGTGTATGCAAATATATTCAGTGGGAGATGGTTTACTAAATAACATGTGCTCCTGAACGTGCGATGCCAAATCCTTGCATAACTAATTTGGTATAACTCCAGCAGGAACAGAGCTGCTGAAAAGATGGGCAGAAGGCAGCCACCCGTGTGGCTGTCCCTCTAATAAGCAACTGTGTTCAATGCAGTGGGTGCTTCAGTCTCATCAGCTCTTCCCGCTAATCTCCCTCTGTCCCATTCCCTGAGGTGCAAAGAAGTTGCAGTAATTTATATCAGCTTTATATCAGGCCAGACATTATTTTATGATCACAATGAAAAAACATTGTAAGCTGCAAGTAAAATAACTACGTATCTATGAAACAGTTTAACTACATAGATACTTCACCTGTCATAGAAATTGTTACCCACTGTTTCATAAAATAGCATATTCAATTTTCTCATCTTCATGGATACAGCCTTTATATCAATAAAGCTTGTGACAGAACATCTCCTGCTCCACATGCTATACAGAAAGGCTTTAGCCTTTTCCAGAGTCTTACAGCCAACTGTAAATATAAATGAAACTAATGTGGCATTGCTCTGAAAGCCA
Organism: Scolopax mira; assembly: GCA_004320125.1. NCBI lineage: Eukaryota > Metazoa > Chordata > Aves > Charadriiformes > Scolopacidae > Scolopax > Scolopax mira. The sequence goes on from BJBW01004949.1 coordinate 180,347, forward strand.
CTGAGAGCACAGGCTTTTTAAATGTAATTTCCTATATTTTCATAATAGCATTTCAATCTGTGTCTGCAACAGCTCCCTACTAGCTCCTCTTTGGGCACAAGGCCAGACCCTGCTGAGGGATATTCAACCCACCAGGTGAATATCAGTCAGGTACTGCCTAACTCCTTGTACTAGTGACAAACTGAATATTGTGCGAAGGCTTCCCAGGTAAAAAGCAAGTGCAATTTGATGCACACTGCCACTTAAAAGCATTCTGAGTAGAAAGAGTAATAAAACAGTCAATTCCTGCATAAAACAGAAAGCACAGGAGGCAATAACTTTGAAATTACAGAAAATATAGCTAAAATGTATTCTGAACACTACAGACTAAACCTGTGTATCAAAAAACCCCCAGTATAATTCTTTTAAATAAACATTTGCATCCACGCCATCACGAGCTGTGATCCCATCAAAAATCTCAAATTATGCTGGTGAGTATTTGGATCCTGAAGAATTCAAAGAAATACACACTGAAGGAAGGGGTGAGAACAGGAAGCTTGCTTCATATGGATTAAACTGGAAATCTATGCCCCTCCCTAGTTTTAGGCGCACTGTGGTACTGGAGGGTCTCTCTTTTTGAACATATAATAAAATAGAAGTTCTGATAACCTGAAGTTCTTAAAGATCCTACGGAATCTCTACAGGAGCACAAGTGTTAACACCTCCATTCTCATCAGATTTCACCTGATTAAGTGTTACTGTCCTCACTGCTGTTTCAGTTGTGTTTCAGTTCTGTTAATCATTCCAGCCACCCAAAATACTATGTTGTGTGTATGTGCATTAACACACATCAGACTCCATATGAGCTGTTGCTGCATTCTAATAGCTGAAGTAATTTCATGTCCCCTAACTTTCTGGCAAGGTGCTGCAACACCTAATAGCTAGTAATTTCAGAACAGCAGGAAATGCCTGACAAAAGAAAATCCATATGCACACAGTGCTCTTCTTGTTCACAAAGCACACACAAAACAACAGGAGAGAAAACTCTGCATTTCCTGTAAATTGTCAACAGCAATACTGATTTATACCAGTGGAGAATCTGTTCCATACTCTTACCAGTAAATACTAGAACTGCCGATCATTTCACTCAGTTCTTTAGTGCTTTACATTCAGTATTATAATGTATATCTATGCCACTATATGCCTAATTTATTTACATTAAGACTGCTTCACACCTTTCCTAAGTGATATAAGGCAGTCTTATTGTAAATGAGAATTAGTGCATTGCTCACTTAAAATTCACTCAGTGCAATATTCCAGGGTGCATACACTACCCAACTTCCGAAATTACCAAAGGTCCTGGAGTGAATTTACACAGTGGTGAGCCTGAGCTAGGAAGTTCTACTCTTAAGCTCTGCGTTCAGGTCGTATCCTGAAAACAGCATGTGGACAGAAGTTGTTTGCAACTATTCACAATTAATATGTAAATACTAACATATATTAATTATGAATTTGTTTTGGTAGTGTTTACAGCCAAGTTAGAGATCTAAATGTATCCACGTGAGGCAATGGAGAATCAGGAACACACTGGTTACTAGTCCTATTCAAGGGCTAAGTAATTAATTACACGTAAGGACCAAATGGTTATTCATAGATCAAGTCATCTTAAATTCAGTGAACACCAGATGATAATGACATATAAATCTATGAAGTGCAGTTACTAACCCACAGAAACTCAGACATAAGTGATCATGTACCATACTGACCATTAACCATTCTGGCAAGGAACTAAAGTAGCACCACATAAACATCTGTCTTGGGTAGTTAAAGACAAGCAAACAATCTGAGATACCAAGGTTGTTTCAAATGTGGTCTCCCATTTTGAGTACAATATTCAGTATTCAAATGTCTCTGTTTAAAAAACAAAACCAGGATCCACATAATGGGAGAGATACATATTATATCACATGAAAATCTGACTGTGAAATAAGTCATGAAACAAGTAAAGCTAAAATAAGACACGAGTGAATTTGTGGTAAGTTCACAGAAGGTTATGTGGCAAGGAATAAGGATCTTCAACAGTCAAAACACCATCCCACACATAGAAGATGTCACCAAGTGAATGTATTCGTGTATTTCTGCATACTTATGGAAGTCTCAGAGTGGTTTTCAATTAGCTACTAAGACATTAAAACATAGAAGACGATGCTTCAATTCTGAAATGAGGGAGAACCTCTCTTTTGAAAATGAGAAGAGTTTCTCTAACATTGAGAAGCAGAAACACATTTGGTTACCTGGAGGCTACCAAAACCAACCTACCAAAAACCTGGCTATTTTCAGTTGGAAATGTGTTTTTCTCAACCTAGAAAGAATGGAGGGCAGCAATTTCTCTTTTAACAAGTCCCAGAACACAAGATCATGTACACACACACCGCTCCCTCCACTTGTGCCATGCTGTAACTCCCATTTCTCTTGGTCTTAATATAAAAGTTTTCTTTGCAGGTTAGTTACTTTTAGGTTTCCAGCTCTTGGTGTCTTTGGAGAAGTGCACAAACAAAGGTGAGTGGAGAAAGTACTTCCAGAGCAGCAGAGAGAAGACAGCTTTGTACTGAAAATGGGCAGAAAAATAAATCTGTGCGATGTCAAGGTTTTGCTTTAAATTATTTTCCAAAAAGCTGCGGGGGAACTACTACTAAAACTTCAAAAGACAAAATCATCTGGACTTTCCATTTTCTTGCTGTGAGAATGTATGATAGTAACTTTATGTTCATATTACTGAGAAAAACTCACTGCTTATTAAGTGGAACTTCACAGAGGTCCCTGATCTTCTACCAGGAAATACTGCTGGTTCAGGATTTTCATGTGAAAGTAGAAACCAATCCTCATGATCTAGCATCTTGCTTTACCACATAAAGGCATTTACAGAGCAAGGACATTTTACTACTAAATAATGGAAAACGTATTTTAAGTGTTAGCTTTGTTCAAATGTTCAGTGACAATGTGTCATTTTGTATAATATATAGGATTAGATTGTTGGTTTTAGATAGATAGTAAAATCTAAGAAGCAGTGAACTATTTCCACTTATGGAATTTCAAACGTAAACAAACATATTTTTGCCAAAAGGAAAGGAGATTGAGACCCAAAGGAACAGCCTGGAAATGCAGAAATGTTGAAGGGAGCAGCAGTCCTTCCAATGATTGATGATAGAGATAATGATTCATACATCTATACACTTAAATGGTTGTCTTTGCCCATGACTGCTGTCTAATTAATGTGAGCCATCATTCATGTAAAAGAAAATTTTTGCTTCTGGGAAAAAAAATGCTACAAACTGCCAGCAGTGACAGTGCCAGAAACACGCCAATTAGAGTGATTTCTGCCAAGCAGCAAAAGGGCACAAAATACTGGTTTCCAAGCAACTGGCATTATGAAGTATTAAATACATTGGAAAATAAAATTGTCAGATAAACATTTCACCTTCACTTTCTGCTACTTAACTCTACGTTGCCTCTCCTGCCTGCTCTTAAAGACTCTACTGTATCTTCCAGGAACCCGTATGCATTAAGGAATTTGGCTTTAAGGAATGCCAACTTATCATCATCTCTAACCACTAATATCTTTTTTGTCTGCATATATTTGGATAAAATTGGTACAGATTCACAGGTAAGGACAGACAAGGCCATAACCAGAACTCCAAAAATAACACGTTTCTCACCATTAAAAAAAAAATCTTTCAGTAGTAGCTGCCATTTCAATCACAAAAATTAAATGGTTTTGTATTAAAGTCAGCTATACAGGCACTAGTAGCAGGAAAAGAAGTAGGAGAAACTGTTTTTTGAGTTACAGTGTAACTGTTGTTGCAGTCATAAAGAATGCCTTAGTAGAGGCAGGGCTTTCTGCAGGCAGAGTGACTTTTAGAGATCTGCCTTCAGGAAACTTGAACCATTTTAAAGAGCCATCCAGTTTCTAATTTAAAACATAAAAAGCAGTCAGTTAAATATTGTTAAACAGCCAGCAGTTTGACATTTAGTTTTATTTAACTAGCCTGGCACAGTGAAACAGATACACAGCAGACACTTTCTTCAATGGGAGATGTAACGCAGAGGTTTCCCACACCCTTTTTGCAAGGAAAGGCTTGACTGGCTCAGGGAATGGCGCAGACACTTCCCCCTGGAGCTTGCTGTTCAAAGCTGTTGTTTCCTAGGCATCATTGGCTGAGGATGACCACAAATTGTCCACATGGACACCTGTGACTGCCACTACACAGTTTCCAGTTTTTATCACCTTTCCTACCTCCTTTTTACATAAAGAAAGTATTTTCAGCTAGTCTCATCTGAAGCAATATGCTTATTTTTAAGTGCTGCTTCCTGTGGCAATGTTACAACAAGAGTATTTGCAGTACACTCACATGGTCTTGGAGAGGTGAGTTAATCTACAGAAGGGCTTTATGGCAATCTGCTTTTATTAGGGATTAACAACTACAAGCTTCCAATGTTTTGGTAATCACTTTTGCTGTGTAACTGTTCCTACAGTTAACTGTAGGAATAACTAAGTTATTAGTTACAAAGACTTCTAATTTCTTAGTTCTCATATAATACATCCTCACACAAGTGTGGATTATTAAACATTATTTCTGGATTCCATTTACCAATGTCATTGGAACAAAGCAATAAGAAAGGATCTCGCTCAGAGCTGAATGTCATTTAGTTTTAGTAAGAATAGCAATAGAAATAAAAACATAATTCTTAGCTCAAAGCCAAAGATATTTGAATGCTCAAGGACAAAGGTGTTTTCTTTTCTGCCATACCGTATTCCACCCACTGAATCTGACATTGGGAAGTACTTAATCAAGTCAGTCAGAGCTTCTACATATCTGCATGGGCCATCTCCACTGGAAGTAAGATGTACTGATCCACAAAGGAAGAGGAATGATCGTTATCTGCAGATTTCCCAAATGGTTTTTCATTGTAGGCTGCACAAAGATAAGCAAATTCCTTCCTACATTTTAATGCTGTGTTTAATTTTACATTTAGGTAAAATGATATCTGAGAACTGACAAGTGTCTTCCTAAAGTTACTGGGTAAACTCATCCGTAGAGAAGAGCCAGTATGACTTTCTATTGGGAGTAGCTACTGATAATTTTGAAAGATGAGTAGTTGGAGTGATCTCTGCATTCTGTCATCGTTCTCTTTTATATCAACATGAGGACTCAAAGTTCATGAGAATATTACTGAGAGGAGGTATGAGGTCATAATTATAAGGTTTACCGTCAGTTTAATTATGTTTTTAATGTGCAAGATAAAACACTAAAGCTTTATGAATGCAGCTGAGTCTGTTCCAGTAATAACTCTTCAAACATTTGGGGATTATTTTAAAATTCATACTACTGTGCTATGTCACTGTGATCATTAACAAACTTCCTCACAGTTTGTTCCATCATACTCTTTCATACAAACAAGCTACAAGATCACAGACACTACTTCCTCTGAATAATCAATTAACGTCCAAGTAAGACAACTGCTGGGTGTTCCTTTTCAATCAGGAGGAGGAGGAGGAATCAAGCATCAAAAACTAAATCCACAAAGGTCATTTGTATTCACTGACTCCCTGTAAAATGGATTAGCATGCTGCCCTGCTGGCCTGACTGCTATAATTGAAATTAAAAGTTGCTGCCCTAGAGAAGAAAACTTTTTTGTTTGTTTGTTGTTTGGTTTTTTTTTTCAACTGTGCTTTTTTCTCAAATAGCTCTTTTTCTATACTCTGAAAGAAGTACCCCTGTCATGTCCAAACCAGCAATGCAGTCATACACACTTGACATTATCTTCTCCCACAACTTCATATTTCTATATCTGGTTAAAAAGTCTGCGGGTTTGATTTCTTTGCTGTTCTTACTGTTCTTTTTCTTACATGCAGGTTTAGTCAAAGTAACATTGTGCAAACACTCACACTGAATGGCTAGCACATTTTCATTGTTAAAAGATCATACAATGACACTCAAGGAATTTCCAGGCTTACACAATACAATAAAAACTAAAACCCAGTTAATTTATACCTTTGATTTCCAGATATTGAGTCTGTTGAATATTTTTCTACATGCTGGGTCATTTGGCTACTCTACATTTCAGAAAGCATTAGAGAAAGTGAGTTCATATTTCAAAAATCTGTTTCCCTGACACTTCGCAAGCAAGTTTCTCCATGGCCATTATAGCTCACATCATACTTCACTTCTTAAATAATATAAAATATGTAGGATTTATGATTTAATGGCCACAGTAAACAGAGTTAAGTTATGTTAGGTGTGTTACAGGATCACTACTGGGATTACAATGTGAGGATTGCATGGTATTACACAATATGGCAGGCAAACTTTATTTAAACGTTTATTCAGACAACAATGCTTTCCAGAAACTCGTATTAAAGTGACCATTGCCTACACAAGAGGAAAAAGGCTCATTTCTGCTGAGCACACTAAGCAGCCATGACTAGGCTTCTGATCTTAAAAAAACCCAAATGTGTGTGAATGTATCATTTACTGTTCAGTAAACGTAAACAGAAAATTTACATTTATTTTTGCAGTAGCACAAGATTAAATCTTCCCTTTCCACCCAGGCATTTGAAATCACATGAAGCTAGTTCTGAGTGCAACTGTGAATTAAAGTTATGGGCATAGAAGGAGATGGCAGAGTTGGAGATGCTTCACCATGAAGGTACTTTCTTACTATCCTCTGTGTGTGTGGTGCCACTACTACAGGTGATCGGGACATAACACACAACTCTGCTGATATTGTCATGTATACAAAAGAATATAATCTTCTTTGTCCCTTTAGCTGTATTGGCTTCTGGAGGTGAGAAGGGACAAAGGGGTTTTTCATCACTCAGAGAAAAGATACAACACCAAAACACATTACTCACATCATTAAAAAAAAATATCTGCATTTAACAGATATTCCACAGACTGCATTACCATTAAAAATTCGGTGGAATGCAAATCTGAATGCAGTGCAGTAACAGTGTCTCTTCAGTTAAAAGTAGGCAAAACACTTCATCTGTTATAAGAAACAAATGCACTCACCCAGAGTAATGGGATTCACTAAAATGGCTTATCCAACCTTCAAAGTACACAGCATTTATTATCTTCTTTACGGTTTATTACTATTTTTGACCAAGTGAATTAACAAAGTGAATAAGAAAAATAATTTGGGGCAGTGAAAGATAGAAGGGAAGAATGTGAAATTTAGTGTTATCATGAGTAACTAGTATAAAATTTACAAATTTTTCTCATGTCAAAATTTGGGAATATTTAAAACCATTACATTTACAGTGTGAAATGTAAAGTTGTGATTCCTCTACAGTATTATATGTAAAGAAGCTTCTTTTCTCTAACTTCCTTCATTTTATGCAATTACAATCTCAGCCAGACAATGCAAGAGCCTAACTTGTCTCCAATATATTATGCTAATATCATGTGTTCTCTTGACTATTTATTTAGATTTAACCGAATTATTAAGTTTTTATACAGATGTCTGTCTTATTGCTGCTTGCTTTAATTCAACTATTTTTATCAAATGAATGCTCTTCAAAGACTTAAAGTCTAGGAACCCTGTAAACACTTGTGTAATCTGTACCCTGCTGGGGCTGGCAGTGGTAATTTGTCAATTTTATTTGCAGCAGGCTGTAACTAAACCTTGCCAGATGTAAATCATCTTTTTGTACTACTGCTTGCTGTTTCGGTTGCAAATGAATCTCATTTCTTAGCTTAACACTCACATCAAGAAAGCTAGAAGGTTCCAGGAAAATTTAGAAAACCCTAGAGTCACCAACTGCAAGACTTATTATGCAGTTTAGCAACTGTTTAAGCTAATACTGAGCAAATGGAGTGAATAGTCTCTGTAGGCAAGTTTGGAGTGCAATCAGAATGTGTGATTGCAACAGAAAAGCATATTGAAGCCTCAATCTTGCCAACTTAAGCACCACCTGCAGTGACAATGGTGAAACATGTGTGACAACATAGCCTAAGTACATTTAAGAGTGTAAGTGGCTAAATGCGCAAGTATTTTTTGCTAAAGCCTACTCCCAATAAACCTCCCTGGTTTTTGTTTTGGTTTTATTTTTTAAAATAAGATTGCAGGAAACACCCTGCTGGGAGAGAAGTTCATTGTGTTTGTGTCTAGTGGCAATAGAAGGTAGAAGTGTAGCAAAGGCAGGCATACCCAGCTACTTTTTGTGGTCAACCCCATAAAATAATGGTTGCTGTCCAAACTTGGCTGGCTATAAGATATATAGGATCCCAAATCCATATTATAACAACTCACTACCCATCAGAGAAGAGGCACAAGAATCTATTCCTTCTGTGTCAGTATCTTCCCAAGACTTCAGTTGGTAAATTCCAGATTTACCACTATAATAGTGGTAGATATTTTCATTATGATTTCCATCACACAGTGGACATTGTATGTCCTGACATCGCTCATTTTTGACTACTTTATTACCAAATTCAGGCACAGCAGTGTGTCATGCAAAAGACTGCAAACAATTAACAAGCATCTGTATAAAGAGCACTAAAACAATATAGTATTGATATAGACAGCTATCAATCATTCCTTATACAGCATGACAATATTTTGAGCATACGTAAAGCCTATAAAGGAAGATTTATAAACCATCTTTTCTAAGCTGTTAGTACCATTTATTATTTCACCTATAATCCAACTCCTTTAGCCTTGACTGACTCATTTCACTGTGCTCTGGATTTCCTTACCTAGAGCGAGCTAGAGCTTTACTCAGAGTCCTCAGCTCCTTTCCTGTTTCTCTAGTTGGGGGGCGCTCCTTTACTGGTTTTGGTGCATCAGACTGAAAATGATCAAATTGAAAAGAAATATACAGTATTAATTAAGAAGAGTTTAGCATAGAGAAGGTTTGTGCAATCTCAGGGTTCATTTTTAATCATCAAGTATTTTCTGAGATGGTCATCATCTGGGACAGCGTTGTGTCATCTGACAAGCATGTAAACAAGCTGTATATGATCCTGCTGTGCATGCCCATGTATATGAGTGTTCCAACAGCTTTTAACTCATTGGCTGACTTCAAGTTTGACAGAGGTCTTTACAGGCAGTTAAACACCCATGAGCTTCATTAAACTACAAGACAGGAAGAGGAGATTGTTCAATAGCCTAGACTTAAGGAATGACTGCTGCCAGTGCTTATGCATTAACGAACTACAAAAGCATGCACAGGAGAGAAACCTTTTAGAAGCTGCAAACCAGAAAAATCTTCAATCGGACTCAAAACAAGGAGATTGACATTTTTATTAAAAATAAACACTAAGAAAAGCTCCACAGATATAGTTGATTATGGCACATGGAACATAATGGTTTTGTTATTTTCCTTCTCTCCTTTATTTTTTAAGAGTGCACAAACCAGGTCAGCAATTTTACATATGGGAATTAAAATCACCTACTTAGTACAGTGCTCAAAATGCCTGCAATATATTTTCTTCTGAGCTGCTATAGAACTAAAATACATGGGAGATGAAAGCTTCTATTTGTTGTTGAACTAGCCCTGGCTTAGAAATACCCCTGGGGTTTCCAGAGAACATCTGCATCAATTTCAAAGAACAGCCCTTTCAGCTGCAGGTTTTTGAGATCTAAGAATATGCAATATTATCTATGTACTTTTATAAAAATATGAATTTTTGAAATAAAAAGTAATTTTGAATGCATTAGCCATTTCTGTGCTAAATTGCAACATGGTTTAAAGGTCAGTCTTCTAGACTGACACATGGAATAACTAACACAGCTACACTGAATATTCAGAACACTGTTATACTAAGTTACAATAGAATCCTGCATCTCACTAATCAGCAATTATTTCTGATACCTTAAGGTATTTTACTAGATAAAGGAATTTTACTAGATAAAACATATCAAATGGTCATCAGTCAGCAAAAGGCTGGTTCCTTATGTAGAGTAAGGCTTTAAACACTAAAGTCAGCATACAGATATCTATTGGAATAATTAAAACATGATGTTTTTCTATTGCCTTCTTTAACTCCATCTTGAATCAAAGCTTCACCAACAGTCTCACCTCTGGACTGAAAGAGTTCTCGTTAGTAGTAACTTCAGCCACTTCTTTGGGTGCTTTTTCCTGCACATCTTTTTTCACTGGTTCCTGAAAAATGAACAAACCCACGTAACCATATTTGAAATACTGCTAGTTACCCATGCTGTAGCAGGTCATAATTTTCAAAATTAAGTGGTGCAAATAAATTTTTCTACAGAGATGCAAACTAAAGCAAAAAAACCATCTAGTCTATTGTAGAAAAACTTCAAAAGTCACTAAGGAACTTCGATGAACAAATAGGTTCTCATATGAAGTACCTGCCAATTGTGCAAAATGCATACGTACTTTCTAAATGACTATGCTTAAATTCTTAGAAAATGTAACTTTTCTCTTGGAAAACTCTTATATAGACTGCTGCGTCTAACATAAAAAGAAAAATCCAATTTCCAAAACCAGGAATAGGAAATTACTTACCTGTAATTGTTCTTCCCTGAAGATACACACTGTGATAGACCACTATTCTTGGATCTGTGCTTTCACCCACAAGGAAGGCACAGACTCATAAAAAGCCCTGAAGTCAGACACAAACACACTTTTAGTCCTCCTTCAACTATCAGTTATTCAAGTGGAAGGAAGACTTATTCCCTCCTATTAGAAAAGTTATATAGGTAGATTAATAAAAGACTTTAGATCACTCAACAGTGTATGGTGCTCAGGCAAAAAGGATGTAAAAACAGTAATTCCTTCCTGCACTAGTTTTAGATCAAAGAGCTCATCTATTGATTCCAAGCAAAGGAAAGCTGGAGGCCTTTGCAAGTTACATCCATATAGTCAGGGTAGAGCCAATAGACAAACAGGCTGCAAGTCTGCTCAGCAGAGTCACAGCCACGGATTAAACACTTGCCACGCTGTACAACATTTGCACAATAGAGCAAAGCCTGGATATTTTCTGGAAATATTATTTTAAAAAATAATAATTAAGAGCAGAGCATTTTGCTTGTTGGAATCTTGACTTGACAAGGCAGAAAATTCTCTCCAAATTTATGTTCCTGTGTAACATTTCAGCAGAACAAAGGTTTAAAGTGTAAGGAACAGTATCTTCACTCACCGGAGAACTGCAAACACCAATGTTTCAATGGCTTCAAGGCACCACTACACTGTCTACTGGTAGAGGAAATAGAGCCATTTTGCTTTATTCTTTGCAAGTGTGTAATGTCACAGTGCACTAAAGAAAAGTTTTTTCAGGTACAACATTTCCCTGCACCCAACCTCTGCCCAACCAGCTCCAGCAGCAAATGAGGAAAGGGAAAAGAGCTGGGAACCTACCTCACCTTTGCACAGTTGCTGAGGGAGGAAGGTGTCACAGATACCACCCCCATCCAGGCACTGATGAAGTGATTCAATCAGCCTTGTCACAGAAAACAGACAGGAATAGCTTTCTTTCCCACAACATCTTTTATTACTATGTCACGTACTGAAAAGGTGCAATCTGAGCTTAAAACAGTAACAGTACGTAATTATAGAACAGCAGAACTCTATGGTTTTTATACCTGCACTGCAAATTAAAACCAGAAAACAATACTGGTGTGTCTAATTTGTTAAACTCAACAATATATTATCATGACTATCTGAATAATCTTTGGAGATGGGTGTTGGGATTTTTTTTTTTAGTGCTTCCAACTTACGAAGCCTTTCATCATAGTTCATCTAATTTGTTTTTAAGCCATCAAAAGGCCTGTTTAAATGATCATTTCCTGCTTTCATTATAGTGAAGTAACAAAATCTCATAAAACTCCATATGTAAGAAACAGTAATTTAAAAAACTAAACTAACAAAAATCATAAAGGAATATATGAAACATCACGTCAAAGTGATATTACATGAGGAAATAACCAAAAAGATTTCCATGGAAGGGATTAGTCATTTTTCTTGAGCTCACATCCAGCATCTCTGGTGAAATCAACTACAGCAATCCTGCAGTAGGTGGAGCTCGATGCCATCTGATGATCTATGGCTCCACTCCTGTGCACCTGGAGGTGACCCACTGTGCTACCCAAGGTGGCTAATGGCACACAGGAAGCCCTGGCCTTACTGCCTTAGACAACTCCTTCTGTGTTCTCTTCATCTTTAGAAAGAAAATCGAAGGCTTTTAGTGGTTTTGGATTAACAAATACTTTTGAATAGCTTGTTTCAGACACAAACCACTGCCTGCAGACACTCTAAATTTTATCCTAACAATTCCCAAATACTTCACTTTCACTTCTAAATAATTCTAGAGATTAAAAATTTAAAATTGTTCAAATCCTTCCTTTTATTAAAGATTCTCTCAACCTGTCATCTATGCAGGTATCATTCTGTAAGGTTTGAGAACTTCCAACTTTCTTCTCCAAATCTTACTGTGGAAGTAGTCTGAGTTGGTGGTATATACACCACCTATAGCTGGAGAGTCGAGGTAAAATCAACATGCTTTTTGGTTGAACGCTTTCAAATTTTTTGTTTAAGCTGATCAAAGAATTCCTATAGTTTTTTCATTCTGGGCAACTAGTTACATTTACATGTTATTGTCAAAATTAACAGACTGACACACCCATTGCACTCTTCTTCCTCCTAATATATCCCTGGAATAGGAGCATTATGATTACATTTGCAAACTGTGAATGTGCTTTGATGAAAATAAATCAGCCAACGTTTAGCCACCAAAATGCAAGATTGACCTGGTGAAATATATTTTTTACTTTTGCAAAAACATTTGGAAAGCTTTTGTGAAGCATGACATATTGAGCTGACTACTGTTGTTGTGCAGGTGGGATCTAAATGTTGAATTTTAAAGGCAGTATTCTAGCTGAGTACTCAGAATTTTATTTTTTTTTTTTTACTATTTTTTCTTTTACTGCTGCTGCTCAATACTGACCCTTTCTGCCCTTTCACTAGAAAGTGGGAACATAGAACAGACATTGGGACTAAAAGAGAATTTTCAATTAAACACAAGAGGCTCAGACACAAAGGGCTTCGTGAAGAATATATTGTAGAAAATTAAGATTGCTTTAAAAGTAATGCTATTTTAGTGCTTCAGTTTAAAAAAACAAGCCACAACTAAATCTGCAGATAGAAATATAAATCAGCATCAAAGAGGAGACACCTGATTTGTTAAGGTTGTGCTGTACCATATCAATAATGCAAAGCACTTCGCAGCTGAGAATCTGTTGCCAAGGGGAGCACTTGATAAGAGCTATTGCAGCAGCTTCCATCCCTTGGTGCCTGATCAGAAACGGTCCTGGTATCGATGGAAAGGGGCACTCATCCCATTGCTTTACCATGGGTAGCTTTAATGAGCAAGGGAGTTCCAGTCCTGCCAGGTCTCCTGCTGCACCCCAATGAACACATTACTGTCAATACAGATGTATCGGGAAAATAGAAAGAGGCAGCTGAAAAGGGAGAGAAAGGTTGTCTGCTAGTGAAAGCACGAGAATGAAATTTGGAATAAGTAGGTTCAATTTCACCTCTGACATCCTAAATAAAACATTTAACACTATATCCCAGCTAGCAGGAACCTTTTTTCTCTTTTGACTACAATGAATTTTTGTGCAAACTCTACAGCTCATTGTGCCTCTACTCCCCATGTCTGAAACGGGAAAAATAACACTTCTCTTTCATTAACATCTATGAAATATGTGGATATTACAGTGATGGAAAGGGTACGTTCAGAAAAACTGTTGTTTTCATAATAAAACCAGCTTGAATAGTTTGGTACTGTATATTCCATTCATTTCCCTCTGTCTCTCACATTCCTTGGGGAAATTCTCTTTTTATCTTCTTGTCTCTAAAGAATATTTACCTAATTCTGAGAAGTTTGGTAAGTTTTGTAAAAATAGTTGGACCAAATTAGCGTCAGTTGCATTGTTGTCACTTCGTTTACTCTACAGTTACCTTTAATCCCTTGATCCCAACTAAGCAATTATTTGAGCTGCCATCTTTATAGTCTCCATAACTCTTTTCATTAAGATGATCTGAAAATTTTAAAATGTGTTCTTGGAAGTCAATGCAAATAAACAAGTGAAAAACCCAACTTCTATATGAGATGTCTCTATACTGTTTAGATTTCTGTCTTCTGTTTCTGTCATTTACGTGGCCTCTGGGCAACATGCCAGTAACTTAGGCACAGGCAACACTCCCAAAGCCATTTATTCATATTTTTGCTTGCACACTGGCAGCAATAATATTACTCAGTCTTAGCTAATGTTTTCTAGATGTTTTCCCCTACTGAAGTCAGAATTACAAGTGTTCTTTTCAAATCTTCTTCCAGAAGACCAAATGTCCCAAAGCCAATGTAATGAGTCTTAAACTGAAAAAACCCACTTTTTTGCACCACAGTAGTACTCACTTCCTTCTTGCTTTTAGTAGGGTTTAAAATAGATTACAAAAGTGCTGAAAAGAACCCTTTAGGCACAAAGGACACTCAGAAAGCAGAAACATCTACAAACCTCTCTAAAAAATTAGTTTATTACTTCTGCTAGTCTAACACAGGATTTCTTATTGGAATGCTATGCTAAAAACATGAGAGTTCATGAACCAAGGCAGGAGTACCTAATAAAATTATCAGATCAATATCTGCTACAGCACAGAGTCTCTATTCAATCCAAAGGCAACAAACAAAAAAAAAAAAAGAACATGCTGTTCTGTTTTATTTCATAGTGAGAACAAAGTTAATTTGAGAAGGCGTTGAGGGAAGACACAGCTGGAAAGCAGAGTTACCAGCCTCAGGAAATTCAAGGAAATGTAATTGAGAACAAATTATGTCTTTAATTACTTTTGACCAAATCAATAAAAACCATGGAATAAAAAGCATGGTGACTGCCACCTGGTAGAGGACAACGAACACCAAAAGTTGAAAATTATCACAAAACTAAAACACAGCAGTGTTAAGAACAATGAAAGCACTTATCTTACAGAAGAAAATGGGAAAAAAAAAAAGAGGGTGAAGGATATTAGGTCAATAAACAAGCAGTGCATGAAGAAGCTTATGGTTGTTTCTGACCACTGCTCAGTGTTCTCAGCTGTGGGGATTGTTAACTCTTTTCTATGTCACTTGAGTTTTGAATTGTCTGACTTGGGGATCAGAAATAAAACCAACCAAAAAACCCCAACACTTCCTGTTTCCTTCTGAACTTCCAAGGTTTCTCCCATACTGGCTTTTACTTAAACACCAACGTAGAAATTATATATTATTTAAGTTTAGGGCACAGCACTTGTTCTTGTCAGCGTGTTAATAAAACAGAGCAAAATCTTACCTCTTCTTTGGTTTCACTCCCAAATATGAATAGTAACACTCACACCTGGAGGTCACAAATGTGTAGCTAAGCACAGCTTGCTCCGAGTGTGATGGATGGGACATAGTCTTCTGGCTAGGCAGAGATGGAGGGACTATAGGGGCTACAATGGCATCCAGTAGCTGTGAAGACTCCAAAGCTTATCTATCTACACTACTTACATGGTCCTCATTATTATAGTAGTTTAGCAGTTCACCACCTTTAAGACATTAATCTTCACACATTCTTGTCAAGTAGGAGAGTGGTATTATCCTCTTTTTATACATGAAGAATGAAGGTAGAACAAGATAAGTGCCTTGACCCTGGTTCCATACAACATATACAGGAAAAGCGAGGTATTGAAAACATACATCTCAGCCTTCCACAGTCTGACTAAATCTTACAGCATTTGTCACTGCCACTGAAGAATGTTAAAGGAGAGAAATTTCTGAACCTCCTCCTTTCTTCTCAATCATGTTTTAGTTTAACATTCCACAACTGTTCTTCACATGGAAGCTGAGCACTGAAGTTAAAGTGGATTTCAGATGTGCTGTTGACACCTTGCCCTCTGCCTTTTTTCCTGTCTTATTGCAACTCCTTACAGACCTTAAGATCTGCAGAGTTTCAGTTCCTTTAAGTGTCTTGGCATTTTCATGTGAACAAGATAACCTGTTTATTTTATGGGATGCGTAAAAGAGATTTCGCTCTGATATGATCTTTACTTGGATTTGTTCCGGGAAGGAAGCAGAGTGGCCATTTTCCACCTCCAAAATTTTGCACCTAGATTCATAGCAAATATGCTGAGATGACTGGCTCAACTGACCCATTAGCGAACTCTTTCCAAGTGATCATCTGCTTTCTCCTGCTCTACAGCAGAGCCGGTTTAGCTTGACCTGAAAGTCTATTGTTTAGTAGAAACTAAATTTCAGAGCACCAAGGTGGCCTGTAGCTAAGCACTAATTTTTCTAGGATATTCCTCTGCTTCTTTCTCACAGGCTTCTTTCTCACAGTTGAAGTTACTTCAACTGGCAATGGCAAAGGGCTGTGAAGTGCTAAACTGGCTCAGGAGCCTGAGAAAAGTGTACTACTGTGTAATAATCTTCACACTACCTTGTGCTTGCTGAGGAGTTTAAATAAACATTTCACAGAAGTACAACTAGAATTAGCAACAATTGAGGTCTTAAAAACAAATAATCAAAAAAGGTAAAGAAATTAGGCAGTTTAGGAAGATATCTCACTGATGTTTAAACAGTGAACTGTCTTTGAGATACATTCTTTCCCTAGTAGTAACTAATTCCTTCTCCCTTTCCTGCCCAGCTTATACCTTAAATTCATGCATACATGTCACACAGGAGTAGTATGTCATTCCAGTCTCACCAACGCTGATTATGTGTAATCTTTACACAACAGAGAAGACAGGATGGTGAAGAAGGATCAATCCAGCAAATGGAGTGCCTTTGTTCTCTAAAACCACAGTCACATTAACTAGAATTTCAAAATTATTGAAAATTCAATATTACAACACAATTTTTCCTCCCAGGAATGTGTCTTACAGTTTTTGAATAAGTCTGATTAAAGTACAGACATGCCTATCAGGTTATTTACTTTTTCAATGGAACAGATTTGACTTCTCCTAAAAGTGCTATCATTGGCCCTGAAAAAAAGAATCTCAGGAAGATGAGCTACTTCCTATTTCACTGTCAGACCTATAATGGAAAAAAATTTCAAGTGACAACATAATGCAGACAAGGCAGTGAGATGTGCTATATAGCCCCAGGTAAAAGAAACTGGCTTTGGAGTATTTTTTTTTCTTGCAAGTTACTGTAGCCCACATAACAAATAAATGGATTTGAGGCCAAAACCATTATCATCACTGCATCCATTCCCACCAAAATGCATTCTCTGAGAGGTCCTGGGAGCAAACATGCACCACTTCTGTTTTTGTCAATAAATAGAAAATCTCATTCTGCAAAGACTGTTAAGCGAGCATTTGTCATAAGATCTAAAATAATTTTAAAGCCAAGCAACAAAGTAAAACACATTAAAAAAAGACTATATGACAGGCTTCCTGGCACAATTTTCTCAAACAACATCTGGCCAAGCATGCCAGACTCACACACACAAAAAAAAAAAAAAAAAAAAGCTGGCTGTGCTTTCTAAAGGACATTATTTCAAAAAAACTAGACCTCAGAACTCTGAAAGAAAAGTCTTTTCAGTTGGCATAGGGACAGGAAAACTACTGGTAGAAGGAATAACTAATTATGGGTGTGTTTACCTCTGAAGGAATTGTGGATGTATAAGCAAGGCCAGCTTTGCCTTGTAAACAGAACACACAGTGCATCAGTCCCAAGAACTTTTGTCTCAACTTCTGAGACAGTTACTTTCAAAACTTCTTTCAGAAAAACCTCTTTCATGCAAGAAAGTCGAGTTGAAAGTTGCCAGCTCTGTGTGGGTGATTTTGCTTTACTAATGTCTCAGAACACCTGATAGTTTATACTAGGTTTATTAGAATTCATTGTATTCACCTATATTTGAATTTAAAAAAGGGAAGGAGAAAGGGCTTAGAGAATTTTCCTCATACTTAAGAGTCAAATACTGGATGTTGAGTTCCTAATTATACGAGCTAGCTTTGTGCCTACCTAGCACTTATTTCTAGAATATCCGATGAGATATACTTAATCTTTGTGAGAAAAAGTAAGCCAGCCAAATCCTGAAAGCCTTCTACTGTGAACACTGATTTGTTAGAAGCCTCACAGTGAACTAAGGTCTGATCTCTGGGCAGCCAGACCCAGAAGTGGTTCACACCTGCGTATAAGGACAAGGTGACTTTCAGAAACATCATCTTAAAGAAGATGGGCAGGACCAACAGAAGCTGGGAACAGTAATGCCATGGAAAAACACAAGTTAATTTGTTTAAACAGTTTAGCTTCCAGAGCCCTACAATACTGGTTGCTCACAGACAGCATCTGCAAAACTTTAAAATTTACAGTCAAACTAACATTTATTTTGCTACATATTATCAAAGTAAAAGTGGTACAAAACTCATTTCCACAACTAAAATTGGTTACTCTCAGATGACAGTAGAGTAAGTTTAGGTGCATGTGGGCAACTGAATAGCTAGAACTGCAATAACCAGAGCTCTAAAACACTGTAATTGATTGTAATTTCAGATTGCATGACCCTATTTGCTTGCAAAGAATATGCTAAAATGATTCTTCTGGAGAAAATCCATTAATAACAGGATTAGCCATGGTGATTTTTGCTTGTATATATACACTCACAGAACACAAAAATAAGCCCATAATCTTCATCTCTATCCCAGGCCTTACTTTGGCCTTAGCATAATAAAAAGAATGGACATTACTGAACTACCTTCACAGTAAAACTTTAAAAGGTCTCTTAGTAATTAACTTTCTTCCTGTTCTGAAGACTGAGAGTTTCCTATTCAGGATTATGCAGAAAAAATCCATCTTGAACTTCTGAGTAAATCAAACAATCTATAATTGGAAAACTATGCTAAGGAAATCACACTTACTTACCAAAGCCATGTTACAATATACAATTTATTTGGTCCACATACCTAGTTTAATAAGAAGCTATAAAGTGTAACATAGTCGTAATCAGTATGAAAGATTGTATTTACTTTATTTAAAGGTCTGGAAAGCCTTAGGGATATGTCAAGAGTCTAATTTCTGGACAAACTATATTGATAGTTTAGAATTAGCAGTAGGACTGTGACACGTTCTAGTGAAATAGCAGTGTCTTTGGATAAATGCTTAAGCTAATGTGTTCTGTTTCATAGCTCTGTGTTTTGCCAAGTAATATCTAAACTTCACATAACAGCAGCCTGAAAATATTGGAAAGGCTGGACAGCAATACTGTGGCTGGAGAAGTAAATGTCAAATGTATAGGGAAAGGTTAGGCCTGAGTTTGTTAGAGCAATTGTTTCACTTGATTCTCCCCAGCTCATTAGCAGCACTGCACATGTTGTTATTCTGAAATCACAGTGACTCATGTTTCTGTGGAAGAAAATAATGGAAAGGCAACTTTAACAGAAAGCTCAGCTGATTAAACGTAGCTTCTTCTCGTCTATAGCTTTCCTAAGAAAACTTGTGTGGAGGAGAGCTGTAACAGATTGCTTTCCAAGTAAGAAATAGAAGTGAGTTATTTCTCAGGCCAAATAGTTATCAAAAGCCACTGGTTTTTTTTCCAAAGTGGTAGCTGATATCTGTAGATCCCGAGCTTTTGGCAAACAAACATTACATCAAGTTCAGGGAGGGGCGATGAAGAAAGGTGATTTTTGAATATTATTTTTCTGAACACAGCTAGGACTCAGTGACTAGGAATTACAAAATCCTGCAAAGGAATGTTAGAGAAATTTATGAATAGTATTTCTCTTCCATTATCACAGCACTTTAAAGCATTTTAAGGGAATGCTGTTTTCTAGACACATCAAGATAGGTAATATCCTGATGCACAAATTACTGCTACAGATTCTCTCCTCTAAGAATGATGACTAATTTATCAGAATCTCTAAGCAGATTGGCAAATACAAAATTTTTGTTTGGTGTTACTCAGCATGCAGTGATATACCTAAGGTCAGAATGTAATATTCCATATGGAGTAGTTACATAGCAAGAATAATACAGCAGGATCATTACTGAGTTTATCCATTTTTTTTTCCAAGTTATGCTTTTTTTTTCCAAAACAAACTTCTACATTTATCTTGCACACTGTCAAATTTTTTTATATTTTAAATCATATTTTAAAAACTCAGATGATTGAGTTTGTATAATGAGAAATTTAATGACCTGTAAAATGAATTGAGTGCATCTGCCAGCCCTAAAAAAGTCATCTTTTCACCACAGGCACGTCACAATATGGGACTGACAGTTCCATTGTTATTTTTCCAGGCAGCCACTCCTGTTGCTTTCCTAAAACAAACATGCATTTTTTGATGCAAGTTGAAGACCAGGATTATTAAAATGCTTAAATATTTCTTAAAATATTTTTCCAGTAACACTTTGCAGAGAATAAACAAAGAGTATACAATGGTTGATATATAAATGCACATTCTCCTTGCATAAACTGAAAACACAAAGTTTACAAACAAAAAAAATCCCAAAATTCTGAACCACTGTTTAATTTCACTCAAGCATGTTTTTGTCAAAAGGTCAAATTCTCTGCTGGAATAAAGATCCTAACTGAATCCATATTTTGACAGGGATAAATATGGTCTATACTGCAACAGCAGAATGAATATGTATCCACAGACTGGCTGGCACCAACTCCATCCATGATAAACATGAGACAGATGAACATGTCCAAAAAAAGGATCTTAGTAGCTATGTTTTATGCAAGATCATAGAGTAGTCTTTAATCCTGATACAGAGTTTAAAACACCCTTTCTATCTATTACCAAGATCCTAGCAAACAGCTTTGTGCCAGTTTTAGATATAACACACTGAACTAAAAATGCCTTCTCTTTATTAGCTATTTGTAATTTGTACTAAAACTTAAGCATGCACACACACACACACACATCCCCCTTGTTCCTACCTAGCATAAACTGGATCATCAGATTAGGTTTGCAAGCGTTCTGGCATAGCTTTGACTAAGTTATCTGCAAATAAATTCCTTTATCATTTTATCTGCGACTTAAAAAAATGTATTAATATTTAGGAACAACTCTACACTTCTTGTAAGAAAAATTCAGTCTAAACTGCTAACATCTGACACATAACTAAGGGAATAAACCACAGCTAAACCACCAGAACTTGACTTTCCAAAGGACAGCTATTTTGAGAAGCATTTTGTGATAGCTGTGCCAGCTGCACACACAGACTGCATTACATCTGTGGCCCATTCTCCTTAAGCATTGTCTTTGTTTTGATACCTTATTTTGTATTCCATTAGTTTTAAGGCTAGATGTCATACTGCCATTAAATCACTTCTTTCAAGCAATAGTGTCTTCCAGATGACCTCAGAGCAAAAAAAGCACAAAGACTTACATTCATACGATTTGCTGTTACAACCAATAGGTGCTGGAAAGCCTTACTCCAAAGCCTCAATCTGATGTAGCTAACTTGCTCTGATTTACCAATTATTGCTGTGCACCAATTCAGATCTCACATAGATAATATAAAATAATATTAATTTAAGAGTACAGATGAAACTGAAATAGCTGAAGGCAAAAAAATTACATGGACAATATTTTACGCAGCGGCTTTCTTAAAAGGGGAGGTTTCAAACATTTCTAATGAGCTAATGGAAATGGCAAAGTGACTACTTGGAAAAGGGTTGTTGGTTTGTTTTTTTTTTAAAAAAAAAGTTTTTATCTGCTGTCACCAAGAAATAAAGTGAGTTCACCATCAGCAAGTGTGATTTCTGACTGCCAGACAGCAAAGTTGAATGGATTCCATACTGCTGAGCTTTTAGAAAAAGCCCGAGAAAAAAATAAAAAATAAAGCTTTCATCTGATGAACCTGGATAGGGATCACTAGGATCCTTCCAAGATTTAATTTCTCATTTTCCATGGATTAGCATCATTGTTTATAGTTCAGGCTGTTGCATAGTGACACTCTAAGCTCTAAGCAGGGTGACAAGAAACAAACCCAACCAAACAAATAACAATTCCAAGACACAGCAATGCCTCTGATGGGAGTTTAAAATGAGCTTATTTTACAGAAATCCACCTATAAGATTCACCAACAATGGCAGCGTTTGTCGAAGCAGAGCTTGGGGCTGAAGCGCCTGAGAAGCCTCCAGCACCAGTACAGCTGTCTGCACACAGGATTCAACTCCCTGAACTGTAATGAGCAATTTGTTTCACAGCTTTGATCCACTGTCACTTTAGCTGACACTGACTCCAGGAATTGGTTTCTAACATTTCAGGGTAACCTAATGAAAAAAATAATAAATTGAAGTAGTGCGTGGTATATATCTGGAGATAACCTATCACCTTCTGCAGGTGTTAACAGAAAAGATAAATGTATTTCTGTTATAGTATAAAGGTTCTCAGTTTCTTGAATGCATAAATACATAGCCTTAAGGTACAAAGTATCAACAAGGTAAAGCAGCATAAAGGACAATATTTTAACCATCTGCACTGAGCTAATACTGTGTTGATCCTATGTATTTGAGAAACTTCCTAAGAGAAAAGGTTTTCTTTGTACAACTGAACAGATCCTTGATTTGAACAATCTGCCCACTTTGGAAAACAGGTTCAGAATTAGAGGGGAGGTCCATTTAAAGTTTTTAAAACCATCACAATGGAATTAGACTGGAATGTTTGGGTTTTACTTACAAAATAATTGCTATAGATTTTCAATTATTTTGTCAATATAATAAATGCATTGTATGAAAGTCATAAATACTTCTGTCTCTGGCATAACTGAGCAACGCTAATTAGAGCGGCTAATTACCAGCTTTAGAAAACATTTAGGAAGGGGAATATAAACTCTCTTTAAATTCAGTTCTAGTGCTATCTGTCATGACACTGCAGATGAGTCACAATCCATTTCAGTCCATTCTGAGCACACTGCTATGTTGTGGCTTACGATTGTCACACTTGACCAGTGTGAACCAATGCCAGTCACACCATTCTTCACTGGCCAACAAACTTATCAATATTATTACACCTGCAAGAATGTACTAGACCTAAGAGTTCCAGACGACCAGACTTCCAGACCTTTACTATTCCCTATTCCCCTGTATTCAGGCATGTATGTGTCTGGCAGTAGGTTAGATGAGAGGAGAGGAACATTTCTGCCAGGATCTCACGAGTGATTTTCAGTGGGGAATGTCTTGCATGTTGGTTCCACACAATAATACTTTTTAATGCAATCCTGCATTACAGTCTCTATCCCATATGCAACACAGTCACTTAGCAGACCACAGATCAAGATGACCAGTAGCACCTGGCAGCTGGGGTCAGACAGTACCACAAATACACAAGGCATCAGTCTAGTCATGAGAGAATTCAACCATAACCATAAGTCATTCTAAAACTGGCAGAAAGTCAAACCTGTCACTTCTGACATTGCCTCACCACTGAAAAAGACAGTGTTTATCCTTTATTTTTAGACCATAGTTATAAGCTAACTCTATATAATCTTAAATAGCCAGCAGGGCAAACAGTTAACTATAAGGATCATTTGTTATCTAATAAAGTTGTAAGTCGTCTTCTATTTGAATGGTGAGCTAACAGATCCAAAGGATACAAGGAGTTAAAGAACAGCTTTGAGGGGGAGATGAAGGAATCCAGGGAGAGTTCAAAAACACAGGGTTCCTGAAGCACTAAGAAGTAAGGAAATATTGATACACAGTGGGACCAAATGATGCCACCTAGGAGTCCTGGTCAGATCAGGATCCTCAGTGTGGAAGATAAATGAGACTATCTGATCACCAGTAACCAATGGCTGTACCTGCAGGAGAGAAATGAAGCACTGAGGCCAAAACTAGTGAAATAAATATATTTCAGACTGAAAAACTGCAGTCCAAGGACTGCTCTAACAGATGAGGAATGACATGATTTCACCCTCCCAGAAGTGCCACAGACATTAGCTCAAGGCCAAAGACACAGTAGAGTGCACTGACAGCAACTGGGATTGGCCACAGCCTTCAGTGGGTTCTGTAATTTACTGCAGCCTAACTTTAATTGCAGCAGAGAAAATATTATAAATAACCCTAACAGCTTTGCAGTCTCATTATTTCAGCATATGGATTGTTATCTGGAGCCCAATGTAATACAGCTAGAATTTATCCTTTATGAGTAAGGAAACTTACTAAAAAGTCAAAGTCATTCTTAAACAGGGAAGATTTGTAATGGGTGCAGTGTATGAATGAGCAACCTCAAATACAGATATGTCAAAACAGCTTCATGAAGCATTTTTGATCCTTAAATGATATTGTTTAGGTGTATACAAAGTAAAATGCTTGCAGACCAAAATCTGGCAGCGTTTCACTTAAAGAACTGTGCCTTACTCCATGATTACTCCACTGAGGTTGATAGACAGGCATATGAAATATGCGAGTATTCCACCCACATCAATAAAGACTGTGGAATCTGTTTTTTGTACCTGCTTAGATTAGCAGAGAGGACACATAAACCTTTTAGCACTAAGTCATTCAGGAATTAAGTTAAAACCTCCCTCTTAATACACAGGGAAAAAAAGGGTTCCAGTGTACAATACCTCAACATCACAGCCTCATTTTCACAAATAACACAAAGTAACTCCTTTTTCCAAATGAACCGAATCTGAAGTAACATTATAGCTTCTACCTCAATACCCCATACTCTGCTTTAGTGCTCTTAATGTAAAGACTGACAGTTATATAGCTGCCTAATTAACTTGACTATTGTCCCCTGAAAATATTCTCTATCTTAACTCTCCTTCTGTGCAAATAGCATAATGTTAATTTAATGGAAAGGTCACATTATACTACAAGGAATGTAGTGACATTCCATTATGTCCCTCTCTCCCTGCTTACAGCCCCCCCCAATCGCTGTTGTGCATTCAACACTTTTTCTATAGACATTTCATGAATAATGAGAAGGCACTCTAGACATGGAAAATGCTGCCTTATACTATTTGCAATTTAAGAGACATCATTCTGCAGTCTCAAGGAAAGCAAAACACCACCAATCTGATTTTACACAAATGGTTTTTCCTCTGCAAGACAAACTCAAGCTTTAATTATTATGCTTTCCCCCCTCACTGCTGAATGCCTACACTCACTTTGCCTGTACAGGGAAATATTCCAATTTAAGAAGAGTTTTTAAAATTCTTGCATTCAGATCAACTTAATGTGAAATCACAATTTTTCTGTATGAGAAGGATGATTCCTGCCCTCCCGTGCAATGTTTGGGGGAATTAGCAAGGTGTCCTGGCTAAACTTCAACTTGCTCAAACTGCTGTCTGCTCACTTAAGTTCACCTCTCCTTTTTCAACAGGATACATGATTCCTCATCGCTTCTATGCTGCCTTTCGGGTAGTACTGCCCTGCTCTGTTGACCACAGTAAATCAGGGATGGCTGATGGGACCTCTACATACAGTCTGCAAAGTGCTTTTGGCATCGGAGTGAAGCTGATCTATAAATATATTATCCTTCCTAGAAACGAGTACAACCCAACCTATCTACAAATCTATCCTGCATTTCTACATCAGTTCTGAATAATTTTTTTCCCCTCTTGAATATAAAAATCTCCAGATTGATTGTGTTTTGCCTGCCCCTAATTAAACACCTACCACATCCTACTCACAAGTGCATTCACAGAGAGGTTCTTAAGTTCCACGTACACAAAAGAGCTCGGCTTTCACACCTGAAACATGTCCTTACATTTCTGGTATGCATACATTCATTCCTGACATGAGTCCACTGAACATGACAGTAGAGAAATCCACCAGTGTCTGGTAAGATCAGCATTAATGTTCCTTTATACCACCAGAGTGACTCAAAGCAATAGGAACCAGAAACTCATCCATGAATTGCAAAGCGTTCATGCCCAGTGCAAGTTCTAAACTGATCATACTCATTTATTTATTAACTAGCAATTCTAGTCAAATATCAAAATGCTTTTTCCCTTTCTCTCCTAAAAGTAACCATTTAACAAAACTTTACTTTTGGTAACTGCAAACTGAAATTTTTAACCACCACACTGCAGCCAGGGGAGCAGCAGGTTCTTCAAATACAAGGAATAGTCTATTTCTTTCATTATGTAACCCAGACAGTATTTGAATGCACCATTTAAGAGAAGCAGACATTAAACCTGTTAAAAATCTAATGTTTTGAATATTCACTATAAAGTATAACCTTTGTAATGCACTTCTCTCCTGCCCCTAGGCATGATATTGCAGATCAGTTCCCAAACCTAGGTGAGCAATGCAATTCTCTATAATGACAACTGGAGCTGTAATCACAGAAGTGTAATGCACCATGACTGTACCAGTGGCCTGACATTTGGCAAGTTTACGAACACCTTAATAACAATGCATTATTACATTTGATATGCTTCCCTTAATTCACTATGGTAGCAGCCTTTAGGAACAGAAATTGAACTTTTGAAATTGATTAGACTGTTTTGAACTTAATAGCGTGGAGGTTGTGTGGACCTTACCAGTTAGCTGCTGTTCCAGAGGTATGTCAAACTAATTTAGTGATGATAAAGCTTTATTTTTATAGAACATAACATTTTCATATAGTTAGGATCAGGTTAGGAGTACCACCTAACATTTAATATTCATGTTAGAAAATTAAACTACCACTCAACCAAATAAAAGAAGTCCAATCTTAAAAACAGTTCCATAAGCTTATGCCCGATCTCTAGTCTAATCTGTATCACCACAGACAAAGTGAGAACACTTGCAGGAAACACCAAGAGCTCAGCATCAGAATGTTCTTCACTATAATAACCAGGTTTATATTTTCCATATGCAATTAGCTAAGATAATTCACTTTTCTATGTCACATTTTCCAAAGGTACAAGAAAGGTCTCACAAGGCCATGAAGAAAAACATTTCAACAAAACTCTTAGCACACAAGTGCTTAAGTGTTACAGCTAACAGTAATAAACCCAACTACTTCAGCTCTCAGCCCTCAGAAGAAGGACTGCTTCTCTTCTAAAATAGCCAAGAATTTCTAACAGATATGTGACTACAGTGGCAGAGTAAATCAAAGACAACAAATTTAACAGATGATTGGGATGCATGGGTCCCCAACCTACCACAGGCTCCCCTAGAACCACAAGAGATTGAACTCCTCGGGTCAGTAAAAATGGATTTCTGTGTTAGGTTTAAATATACAGGAAAAAAATCAGTCTAAGACACTCATCCTGTTTTTAGAAATGCTACTGCTTGGTGTAATTATACAGCGACTAATCCATCTAAATCCAGTAATGTTCCTCTTTTATTACCATCAGAGTGTGCAGCTTCTGATTTGTATAAAAGTATGAGAAAAGCTACAATAAATGGACACTCTGCTTGCATCAAGCGGTGTCCCGTCTCTCAGTCGCAGCAGAGCTTGGTCAGAAAGGCCACCTTTCTTTCAGGTAAAAAGTCAGCAAGCCACCTCCAAGGTTTTGCAAATGAAATTTGTCATAGCAATTAAGAGAAAGAAGCTATATAAACATGATAAAAGGTGACTAACATCACCATGCACCATTACATTAAGCAATAAGAAAGAGACCTTTAACACATTGCTTGAACACTTAGGAAATCAAAAATACTGTCTGGATAGCTACATTCTTTGACTTTCAATGAATCAGTGGTGTCTGCAACATGCACCTGACCTGTGAGAGAAAGGGGGAAAAGTCTCAAACCAAATGAAGTCGCTTCCAATTATTTGTAACAGAAGCTTGAAGGGCTCTAACTCACATTATGGGTATGGACTGATCTAAACACAATGCAGAATCAGGCAGCCCCACTGCCAGATTCCTCCCCTGCTCCCCCAACACATTTTGAAAAGGCAAGAGCCTGAAATCCATTGGGGAGATGATAGTTGTAGCCACCCTGGTTAAATACTTATGCCATTTAACGTATCAGGATTCTTCTGAACCTTCCAATGGGGCTTTGAACAACCTGGTCTAGTGGGAGGTGTGCCCGGGGCAGGGAGGTTGGAACTAGATGATCTTTAAGGTCCTGTCCAACTCTAACCATTCTATGTAAAGACAGTGGCAGGGAGCAGATAGCACATACAGAAAGAAACCACATATATGAGAACACTAAGACACTACTGGGGATAGAAGTTGGGCTAACTAGCAATCTAAAAATCATAAGGGTTGCAAAATCCACTTCATTGTAAAAGCTGATCACTCAATGATGCTTGGTTAACAGCACAGAGAATGGGTAAAAGAAGCCTCCTTGTTGTGGGGTTTTGGGGGTTTTTTTTATAGGGTTTGGGGTGGGAGGGAATTGCTGTTTGTTTGGCAGGTGTTTTTTGTTTTAAAAACACAAATGATACACCTCCTGAGCTTCCCTCATCCCTTATCAGTATTGCTAGTAGTTTGGAAGGGGTTTATTTTGCTCCAATAGGTTGCATTCCTTCCACTGCATTGACCCAGCTTCACTTAGTGTTTTCACTGTTAGCCAGATGCCACATTCTCTGTGTGACTGCACAACAGTGGAGTTTCCAGTGCACCAGTTAGAATAGTCAAACAACAACTCTACTTTTTCAGATACCAAATTTACTTAATAAATATACAAAAAGCACCCATGCACACACAAGTAGGGTTTGCCAACAGATATTAGCAGACTCCAGTCCTGTTGAATTCACAGGGCTTTTATCATCTTGTTGTTTACAAATTTTACTGCCATTCATCATTGCAAATCATCAGATGTACTTGTGGCTGAAAAAAATGGTAACTCAGAAGGTAGAGATGAGCACAAATGCATTAATCAGAGATCACGATTTTTCCTACCAGGAATGTTATGCTCTCACAACACCTATAATTAGACATACACAGTATCTATCATCTTCTCAGTTATTCAATAATATGAGAACTGCTAAGTCTTGGTGGAAATGGGAATAAATAATTCATATAAAGCAAAAATACAGGTAATGCAAAGTATTTTTAGAATTAGGCAATGAGAATACATTTCTGTTTTAGTATCTCTGAAAAAAAACAAATAGATTTTTGCAAAGCACACTGGCAGCTTAAATAGTGAGAGTTGGTGCACGAGCATCGTGATTTCCTGGGCCTTTCCCAATTATGAATGGAGGGAAGCGGGGGCTCAGATTCACTGCCAGGCAGACTTTAATGTAGTTTTTCAACTTAGTAATTATTACCTTTTTGGAAAAAAAAAAAAAAAAAAAGACTAGTCAGAGATTTTCAAGACTATCTAGTGCTTTTAACTATGCTCTCCACAAAAAGGAACAATGGTTATTACTATATCCCCTCTGATAGTTTTATGAATCTAAAGCATAAGTCACAACCACACATTTAGTGACCTACATATAGTTTATTTTTTATTTCTGTATAAATTGTATGGTTTTACCATGCTAATTTGGTCAAGTTAAGTACCTGAGCACCAACTGGGTTTCAGAATACCCTTAAGGATCAAATCGTGACATTAATTTTCAATACCAAAACAACAACAACCTACCACAAATTAACTAAGATTTCAGGACTATCAGAATTCTAAAGAGTTTATTTGCAGTTGAAAAATCTTTAACTTCTAATATTCAGAAGGAAAGAGGTTTTAGAAGTTAAGGGTAAAATCAAGACCACTAGCAACAATTGGCGGATATTCACTGATTTATGGGAAAAAGCCTCTGAAAGAAGACAGCCAGCAAGATGCTGCTTGAGGTAGCACGTACAAATAAAGTCCATTGTCCATTTAAAGCCTAACACACTTGACCTAAAACTTTAAGCTCTGAATGCAACACACACAATCAAGAGCAGAAAATTAAGTAGTGGGTGGACAGAATCTTTTCTGCCTACCCTGAATAATAACCACTCTGCTGCTGCCGCAGCTGTCAGAGACTATCCCTTGGGCACTGCATTAGAAAGCACATCGGAAAATGTAGGCTCAAAGTCAGAGAGACTGATGTTACAGACAGTAGACTTCACTCTGTTTCCACAAAGAAAACTGTTCTCTGCACAAAACAGCACGGAAAACTCAGAGAGGTCCAGATCTCCTTGAAGGAGAGGAAAAGAAAACAAATGGCAGAAGGCTGCAAGCTTATCTCAAGCACCAGCGACTGAGTTCTTGTCCCTGTGGCTTAATGATTCAAGCTTGACTTAAAAGCGACTTGAGACAGTACAAGACCCACGATGCAGCAGGTGGGTACGCAGCAGGAAGGAGACCAGGAGATAACAACCACACAAGCAATCAAAATATCACAGACACAGCTGGCTAATCTGCTTACACCTTCCTGAAACCCAAATACAGATGCAAAGTGAAATACAAAATAGCTAATGCGTTACCTCCAAAGCCATCCCTACCTATTGTTGTACTACAAACACTTTTTATACCATTCTTGTTCCCAACTTTTGAGCTTTTTACCCACCCCTCAACTGCCACCATTCACCACTCCTGCTTTTGAACCCATCCTTTACCATCAAGCCCTCAGAATGGTTCCTCTCAATCCACTTTCAGAGCTTGTTACTTTTCTCTCAGTATTTTCCCTTAAGCACATTCTTATTATCTCATGTATTCGTTTTCATTCATTAGCCTGCTATTGTCTCTGCTCCATTTTAACTGCTCTCACTAAGAACTTTAAAGACCAGTCCAAAAGCCAGATCCCAAATCACAATATATACATCAAAACAGTCCCACTTTATTTACAAGTGCTCTGTACCATCATAAAATATTATATCAGATTGTGATTATTCAGAGGAAGGTATGGAATATTTTTTCAAACATTTACTTAAACAAAAATAACAATTCTTTTCCCCAGAAACAGGGGCTTGCAATTTACTCAGAAGAAAAATCTCTCTGCTTTTCTATTTAAAAAAGGAAAGTCAGGCCTACCTGTGCAAGCCGCCCCAAAGCATAGAGGGTGAGTTTCTTCAGGTCTTTGTAGAGAACCTCTCTAAGCTCCTGATAAGGCTCCCAATTGGGGCCAAAGTGTCCCTGGGTGATTTGCTTTTGCCTCCTATAGTAGTTCTCCCAGAACACTTGTTCTCTTGGAGGTTCACCGCTTCTGTAAATCATTCTGTTTCTGGTCAAGACCTTTTCTGCCATCTGGGCAAAGCCAGGCGAACCCTGAACGTGCACAAAATCTGGAGGATTCAACACTTCAGTGGTCAACAGCACCTTGCGTCTGCTGCTTCTACGTGCGCTTGGTACAAGTGCTTTGAGTCTGCTGCTTCTACGCACGTTTGGTACCACAGGTACCTTGAGGCTGCTGCTTCTACGTGCGCTTGGTACCACAGGTGTCTTGAGGCTGCTGCTTCTTCGTGGGCTTGGTACC
>BJBW01004949.1:216344-262735 GCA_004320125.1 Scolopax mira
TTTGTATATATTGTATCCATTTCATTATTTTCTTCTTTTTATTTTAATTCTAATATTAATTCTCCATTAAAGTAGTTTAGTTCATTCTAAACTTCTGTATCTCCTTATCTCTTCCTCTCCTCTCACCTGGGGGGGAGGAAGGGCCATCTGTCAGTCCGGTTGCAGTGATTTTGGCTGAAACCACAACACAACATGTTGGCTTATGTCATGGAGGAAACATTGATTTTTTGCAAACATTTCCTAGCAGTAACGACGGTGGTCGATTATTGCTGCTCTTGCTGATGATCTGGCTAATGGAGGGGAAGTGTGCAGTGTGGCACGAGGAAGCTCAGCTGGAGCAGTGGTTTTGGGGGGTCCCCAGGCTTTCCATGGGCAGGGAGGGCTCCTGGGGACGCCCCCTGCCCACAGGGACACCACCACCACCACCACCACCACCACCACTTCTGGAGGGTGGATGCAGCAGATAAATCTCCAGAAGATCAGATGTTCACACCCCGCTCCATCAAATGAGGATGGCAACAAGAGCATCACACACACCCACCCCCGACACTTCCTCCCAGCTCCCTCAAGCTGCCCAAAAAGCAACAGATTGGACAATTTGGGGAGAAGTCATCGAGACCCAGAGCTTGGCTTTAGCAGCCTGGGACTTTCCTCCCACAGCCCCGCACCTTCTGTCTCTTTTCCAAACCCCAGACAAGCCAAACATTATTTTACAATCCCGGCATCTGGCAGCAGCTCTGGGCAAGCCTCTCAGCCTGTCACTGGTGAGATAAATGAGCCCGTTTCAGTGGCCGACTTCATAAAAGTATATGAAAAGTACTTAACAAAAGGGTATTTCAACAAAGCTGGGAATGCAAATGCAACCTCTGAGATAACTAATTAACTGAAGCAGCCATAAAAGGGGGAAGCAGCTTCCCATCTGTGGAAATTGATGTCATTTTATAGACGCGCTAATTAGTTGTGCCCGGTCCTGCAGCCGTTCCGTCGGCGCTGCTCACAGGCTGCCTCCTGCTCTGCAGCTCCGGGGGCTTTTGAGGTAAAGAAGGGGAGAGCAAAGCTGGTGGCAAGAGACAATTTATCTTGCAAAAGTCCCCTCCGAGGGTCATGTTTTCAGCCGGTGCCCAAGCAGCAGACAAAGCCATTGAGTTGTTTAGTGGCAGAGCCATCCGGCACAGAGCTCAGCACTGGACGCATGGCAAGGTGGGTGTCCTGTTCTAGCCCTGGGGAGATCATGGAATCACAGAATCCAGCTCTCAATGTAACACTGAAAAAAATGCATCACTAAACCATATCCCCCAGCACCAGGTCTACCCATCTTTTAGATACCTCCAGGGATGGCAATTCCATCACTTCCCTGGGCAGCCTGTTCCCATGCTTGATAACTCTTTCAGTGTAGAAATTTTTCCCAATATCCATCCTAAACCTCCCCTGGTGCAACAGGAGGCCATTTCCTCTTGTCTTATCGCTTGTTACTTGGGAGAAGAGACCGACTTCACACTTTTCCATCTCCTCCAAGCCTAGAGGGACTCGTGGGGAAGGTTTGCTGGGGGCTGTGGTTTGGCAGCAGTGGTCTGGGGAAGGTACGAGTTCTCCCCAGCATTGCTGCCACATCCCAGGTTTTTCACATGGTTTGGGTGTACAGTGTTCACAGTGTGCCTGGGAGCTGTGCTTGGGGGGTTAATTCTTCAGCAGAGCTCTGGCTTTGCCAGCTTTTACTTGGTGGGAGGCAGCATGTTTACAAATACAGATTCCCAGTGCCTTGTTTGAGTCCTCCCAGCTGCCACCTCCTCCACGGGGAACACCCCAGTTGGGGCAGAAAAAAAAAAATCCTCTCTCAGCTCTTCCATGGAAAGTGTTTTCCCCCTCCTCAAACCCTTCCAGCAACTTTGGGGCAGAAGCTTTAGATTTGGATACACCCCACGCATTGGGCTGTGTCCCTGCTTTGGACCAAGGGCATGGCTCACACTGAAGCGACCCCAGGGATCGCTGACACCCAGAGGGAGCACCCAGAGGTGGGGGTTTATCCCCCATGGCTACAGCCTCACCTGCCCCTTTGGAACTGTTTCCATGCAACTTTTAGCTTTTTCTTTGCTCCTCCACCTGCAAGGATCCGTGTGAGCCCCCCCAGCACACAGTGAGCTTAGAAGGATTCACACTGGCGCAGGGTGCGCCACGGGAATTAGTCACCGCTGGGACCTCAGTCAAGTGTTGTATTTAATGCCCTTTTCCAAAGACGTTTGTGCTTGAAAAAGTGAAGAATTACGAGCTCTCTGCTAACAGCGTGACTCAGAGGACCTGTGGGCACGCAGCACTTAAGTGAGAAGTGACTTAATCATAGAATCATAGAATGGTTTGGGTTGGAAGGGACCTTAAAGATCATTTTGTTCCAATACCCCTGCCCTGGGCAGGGACACCTCCCACCAGACCAGGTTGCTCAAAGCCCCATCCAGCCTGGCCTTGAACCCTTCCAGGGATGGGGCAGCCACAGCTTCCCTGGGCAACTTGTTCCACTGTCTCACCACCCTCACTGTAAAGAATTTCTTTCTGATGTCTAATCTAAATCTCCCCTCCTCCAATTTAAAACCATTGCCCCTTGTCCTGTCGCTACACTTCCTCGTAAAGAGTCCCTCCCTGGCTCTCCTGTAGCTCCCTTCAGATATTGAAAGTCCATTATAAGGTCTCCCCAGAGCCTTCTCTTCTCCAGGCTGAACAACCCCAGCTCTCTCAGTCTGTCTTCACAGCAGAGTTGCTCCATCCCTCTGATCATCCTTGTGACCCTCTGCTGGACCTGTTCCAACACATCCATGTCCTTCCTGTGTTGAGGACTACAAAGCTGGACACAGTGCTCCAGGTGGGGTCTCACGAGAGCAGAGCAGAGGGGTAGCAGAGCAGAGGCTGCTGATGCAACGTGGGTGAGGAGGGGAGAGGGGCTGCTGCCACCCACCGAAACCCACCTGCCTCCTGCTTCCCATCCCCTGAAGAGCTTCACCTTCTGCCATGGAAGAACATGCTGCTGAGAAAGCAGGGTGCTTTTTTTAAATGTTTTTTTTAACCCAAATTGCTTAAATTTGCACTTTTGCAGCTTTGCTGCAGAGGGAAGGGCTCTGACCGCCCAAGGGGAGAGCCCACCACTAAACCTGCACCCAGCAGCTTGGGCATGGTCTGACCCCAGTCACAGCAACTGGAGCAGCTCCAGCAGCAAGCAAATCCGCACCCAAAATGTAGAGCAGGGCAATGCTCTGCTACCAAAGGCCACGCTGCCCCTCACCGTGCTGTCCCGCCTCCGTGGCTGCCAGGAACTTGCTCAGCAAGAAGTTTGTGGGACACTGCCAACCCCCCTGGGGCTGGCTGTAAAAAACAACGTGCCTTTGCCAGACGTTACCTTTAAAATGCCCCAGTACACAGCCCCATGCAGGGAGCACCAAAGGCACAAATATTTGCTGAGGCCCTTTGGGGCTTGCCCAAATCCCTGTTCCAACCCTTGCAGGTCACAGCATCGTGGGAGCAGAAAAGGTTACAGGAAAAACAAACACCAATGATAATTTACTCAGCTATTCCCAACACCCTCATCCAGGGTCAGCCTCGTTGGGAACTAACAGATCAGGCACCGTCAGCAGCCGGGAGATGTTGTACAGGAGGAAAGCAACCAGCAATGCAATTTGTAGAGACACAAGCCTTCAACTGTCTTCATATGGACTTCCAGCACGTTACTGGAATGGTGAGGATTAGCTGCCAAGGGGAGGCATTTGGAAATCCTCCCAGTAATTTCCCAAAGTGGAGGAGAAGGAGGCGGCTTTGCCTGTGCCCGGCCCGGTCAATGCCAGCCCCCTGAGCCCTGCAGGGAGCTGCTGGGAGAGGGGACCTGCCTGCCCCGTGCTCAGGATGGGGACAGTGACTTTGCACGACGCTGTGTGCTGGTGACTCGTGACGCCGCTTCGTCCCAGCCGCGCATGGCAGCTGGTGGAGCCTCGCTGGGTATTATTAGACACGATGGTTTTATTTTTGAGGGCAGTGCTTAGGCCAAAGTTCAGGTGGTGCAGTTTGAGCCCTGACACCACGATGGGCACGGGATGCATCCTGTCCTGCCAGACACGCTTCGGTACCGAGGGTCGGAGGGGCCCAGCCCAGCCCAACATCACCGTGTCCTGTGCATGGCACCATCCAGCCACAAGGCTTCCTGCAGCAAACTATTTCATAACCCTCCTTTTGTTATCATTTAAAAAAAAAAAAAAAGAAGAGAGAGAAAAGCCGTGACAACAAACAATCCTAAGCCAGGGCATGCGGGGCTCTTGGTTGTGTAGCACCAGCTTTGCCA
Organism: Scolopax mira; assembly: GCA_004320125.1. Taxonomy (NCBI): domain Eukaryota; kingdom Metazoa; phylum Chordata; class Aves; order Charadriiformes; family Scolopacidae; genus Scolopax; species Scolopax mira. The sequence goes on from BJBW01004949.1 coordinate 220,660, forward strand.
GATCACATAACCTTCTTCGTTTCACCTTCCCTGGGGATATTTCCTCCCCCTTTTGCAGAGCTTGAGCCCTTAGAAATCTCTCCATGCTGCTGTTCTACTTAGAGAGGGAGGTGTCCCTCAGGGGTCAATACTTGACCCACTCCCATTCAATGTATTCATCAATGACCTGGGTAAGGGGACAGAATGTATCCTCAGCAAATTTGCTGATGATACCAAATTAGGAGGGCTGGCTGACACTCCAGAGGGCTGTGCCACCATCCAGCATGACCTGAACAGGCTGGAGAGCTGTGCAGAGAAGAACCTAATGAATTCAAGAAGAACCTAATGAGGTTCAACAAGGACAAATGTAGGGTCCTGCACCTGGGGAGCAAGAACCCCAGGCACCAGTACAGGTTAGGGATGGATCTTCTGGGAAGTACTACTGAGGAGAAGGATCTGGGAGTCCTGGTAGATAGCACACTTTCCATGCACCAGCAATGTACCCTTGTGGTCAAGGGGGCCAATGGGATCCTGGGCTGCGTAGGGAAGAGTGTGGCCAGTAGGTTGAGGGAGGTCATTCTCCCTCTCTACTCTACACTGGTGAGGCCACAACTGGAATCCTGCATCCAGTTCTGGGCTCCCCAGTTCAAGAGGGACAGGGAACTACTTGAGAGAGTGCAGGGAAGGGCAACAAAGATGATTAAGGGATTGGAGCACCTCCCTTATGAGGAAAGGCTCAAAGAGCTGGGACTCTTTAGGGGAGACCTTATTTATGCTTATAAGTATCTAAAGGGTGGGTTGAAGGATGTTGGAGCCAGACTCTTTCCAGTGGTTTCCAGCAATAGGACAAGGGGCAACGGGTACAGGCTGGAACATGGGAAGTTCCATTCAAATATGAGGAAGAACTTCTTTAGGGTGAGGGTGGCAGAGCCCTGGCAGAGGCTGCCCAGGGAGGGTGTGGAGTCCCCTTCTCTGGAGATCTTCAAGCCTCGCCTGGGTGCCATCCTGAGTGATGTGCTCTGGGCAATCCTGCTTTAGCAGGAGAGTTGGACTAGATGATCTCTAGAGGTCCCTTCCAACTGACAATTCTGTGATTCCATGAAAAAAAAAGGAAACAAGAGCCTATACAGCTTCTGTATCAAGCTGCAGCATGTTCCTCTTCTCTGATGTCATGCAGCATCTCCCCCATCACTCGCCCAGCCTGGGGAGCACAATGGGGCCAAGGCTTGGCATGGGAAAACAGGGAAACTGGGCAAAAGGGACACTGCCGTCAGCCCAGAGAGGCAGGGGATCCCTCAGTGCCATCCCAGCATCTGTGGGATGGGGGACATTTTTCCAAGCAGCAATTCCCAGCACGTACACGGCCAGCTCAGAGCTTGGAGCTTGTCAGAACTTCCCCAAGAGCCACACTGAGTCTGTGCTCCTGCCTGCGGCTTGTCGGAATAAATTGAAACGTAGAGGGGAAAGCCATTAAGATCTCTTTCATTAACACCGTTCCTTGCAGGCCTGGAGAAGCTGAGGTTTTGTCAGATCACGTTATCACCACGGCTTCGCTGTTTCCGAACCTTGAAGAGATTCTTCCGAAAAGCACAACCGCCCCCTTTCAATCCTCAGCTATTTTTATTTCACTTCTTGAGATAAAACTATGTGTGTGTGGGGGAGGTATTTACACACACATAAGAAAATATAGATGCACATAAAAATAACCTGATGATTTGAGAGAGATGTTTCACTTCTGCAGAGCTTTCTGTTCTCTATTCCATTATAAAAAGAAAGTGCTGAGGTTGTTGAGGCTCGGGGAGGGGAGGTTTGCTGTGGCTCTCCTTGGGGATGCAGCGAGCATCCGTCTGCCTGCAGCAGGCTCTGCTTACACACAGGGTGGCAGCTGAGGGAGGCGTGCACCGAGTTAGTGCTGAAATTCCTCAAGAGGAAAAATAAGAGAGACTTTTGTCACCCTGGAAAGTTTGTGGCTTGCTGTGGAGCAAATACAGTGGAGAGAAATTCCTACAGAAACTTCCTTTCACCTTTATTACATTCGTGATGCATTTCCATGCTCCAGCCTGCCTTCATGTTGCTTTTATATTAGAAATATATCTTTTAAAGGAAAGAGGGAGGAGAAAGATGTGTGCCTGGTACCACCAGCCGCAAGCCAATGCTACCCAGTCTGGGAGCTCGTCTGTGACCAGGAATCAGGGTGAAGCACCATCTGCCCATCCCGTGGGGTGAACAGCCAAGGGGCTCACATCCCCACCACCCCTCCTGCACCCTGCACATCCCATGGGATGGATTTAGCATCCACTGACCCCAACAGAAATTGGGGATCCATTGGGCTCATGGCTTTGGGAAAGGGGGGAGCTCAGGCAGCAAGGCAGGCAGGTGGCCAGGGCACGCTCAGCCCAGCTCGGGGCCAGCATCTCTGACAAAACCAAGGCGACTCATCAACATGAGACCTGGGACAGGGCTATCAGTGTCCCTACAAGCCACAGCATGCTGGGATGTCACCTCTGCCCTGCCGGGGAGCACGTCATGGGCTGCTCTGGCCAAGGCAGCATAGCTCAGCAGTACAGAACATCCTGGCTGGCTCCGGCGCGGGGGAAACACGATCGCGCTCGCCGAGCCCCGCAGCGACGGTGATGCACTCGGGCTGGCTGCTGCCAGCCTTGTTTTGACTTTCTTCTTAACAGGCTGCCACACACAGCTTTCTTGGTGACAACTGACAGCCTTGTTGCATTGACAACGCTCCACCAAATGGTATTACTATTATTATCTGGTTTGAGTATAATAGATAATATGACTACCCCCCTACAAAATATCCTGGTGTTCAGAGGAAAGATTCGGATTATTTGCTGAACATCTCAAGCTGTGATAACATGAGCCAGTACTGTGTTGTACCAGAAACCATTGCTGTGTGTTACACACACCATACCTGCAGGAAGCTTCTTGCATTTAACCGCAGGATAGCTGTCACTGAATCATTCCGTAATTGCAGGAAGAGATAACAAGAAAAGGCAGCGCTCTGGCAAAGCCTGCCCGGCCAAGGTTGTTTAAAAATACCTAGCCCCAGCCCTCATGGCTTTCTGCAGCTCTGCTGGCTGTTGGAAAGCCCACACTGCTGGGGAGCAGGTGCTCCCTGCAGGCTCAGTCCACTGAAATAACTGCTGGGATCTTGCCCAGGATCTTCTCTCCCAAAACTTAAGCCAGATCCCAGCTGGGAAGTGCTCTGCTACCCTGCTACCCTGGAAAAAAACACAGCAACGCGCCCCAACAGCAACCTCCATTTTGTGTTAAGCACAAAGACATCCCACCACCCATTGGGAGCATCACCGTCCTGCTGGATAGACCCATCTGCTGTAATGAACCTAACAACACTGGAAATAGTAATAAAAAGTGTATGTACAAAAAGCTTGCCCGGAGGCAGGCTGAAGGGGCAGGTGCCCCACATGGCCCAGGCTTGGATGGGGCTGGAAGGTACAGTTTCTGACCCTGCAGAGGGTTGGAGGACCCTGGGTGCAGATGCTGCCCAGGCACCACAGCTGCTCGTCCCATCGGTGTTCACCAGCATGAGTGGGGAAGGAAGTACAGACCAGGGAAAGGCTTCCCAGGAGCCCTGGGGCTGCTCTTCTGTCATCCCTGGCTCACCTTCCCAGGGAGCACCACCACCAAGGCTCACATATTTGCTGCTCTTGCTCACCTTGAGCACCCCTTGAACACCCCAAGGAAGCGAGACCCGTCAGAGGAGACAAACCAGCCGGTGCACGTTTCTTTTGCCATGACTAACAGCTTAAGTAAACGACCTGGTAAATATGCTAATTTTACTTTCAAAACAAAAACAAAAAGCCACAAAGCCCAGTTGCTCTTCCTTGAGTAAAGACTATTGGCGTTTGTCCTCTCAAGTTGCCAGCATTTTAAAACCTGGCAGCCACTACCAGACAAAGTGACACATCTGGCTAAGGAGCGAAAATGCTCCTCACTTGTGAATGTCAAGGAAGGAGAAAAAGAAAAAATAAACCCCAAACCTGTGAGGGCAGTGCCTGCCGCCCCACAGGGCGATGCTGAGGAGGCTCCATTCTTGCATTTGGGGCTCTATGCATCCCCTGCCAGGTGGCTTTCCAAGGAGGAATACAGCTCCAAGAAGCAGCACCTTACCCACAAGGTCCAGCAGTCTCTGCCCATCACTCCGGGCTCACAGAAAGGTTCCCAGGATCCTGCATGTCCTCCTGCTCCCCATGAGCATCCCAACCTCCATGGAGGAGCAGGTGAGGAGCCCAGACCTGACCCTGATGGGTTTGGGGTCTCTCAGTGTTTATTGCCATCAGATGCAGGGTTGGGATGAGGCCATTTCCTACATGATGCACCGTAAGGGTCTCACTTCCTCTGTTTGATGACTCTTGTGTAGTTTCAGTAGCAGGTGGTGGAAGGTGGGGGGGAAAAAGCCCTATAAAATGTTTAACATCCCTTTAGCTTCAATTTATCTGAAGAGAATTCAAACAGCACAATTTCCCCCTGCCATCTGGGTGCCACTTTAAAAGACATTTTCTCATATCATTGCAATTTCAGAAAATCTTGTTGTACAGCTATGGAAATGCAAGATACTTCCCCTAAATTGTGCATCAGTGTGAAGCTTTTTAAACCTCAACTGCAGCTTATAATATATTTTGACAGCTCACAGACGGCTCCCGAGAGACTTTTCCTGTTCCAGCAGCACCCGTGCAGGGGAGCTCAGCTTCGGGCACCGCAGTCCTACAAGGCAAAGCCCTGTGTTTGGTTGTGGCCTCTTTTGCTTCAGTAAAGGGAAGAAAATTCCCTTGCAGAGCTTTGAACCTGCTTGTCTAAACGCTCGAGCCCACAGGGTATGGGTGCACACAGGTGTCAGTCCATGACACAGATTTTCTACTCACACACCTAAAAATAGCTTAGAAACACACTGAGCTACTCCAAAACCTTAGAGAAATCTCAAAGGTCCTTATAAATGGACAGGCTGGAAGAGGAGAACGGATGGCCCTGCTGAATCCAGGCCTTCTTGGGCATCCCAAACCATAGCAAGGAAAGATCCTTCTTGAAGACAGCCACCCCCAAAGCACAGAGGGGCTTTGATGCCAATACAAGCCATCTCCTTCAGCTTCCCAGCCCCAGAGGAGACTCCTAGCCCTCAGTCCCAACCATCAGCCACGCAAGGGGGACAACCCAGCACCTTGGCTGTGCTGAGCTTGGGACCAGAGCCTCAATCCCTGCCTGCACAATCAGATCTCCTAATCATGGGACAGACCCCTGTGACCAGCAACACACAGCTCAGCCGATTTCTCCAGCCCCGTGAAAAGCTGTTTGTCCCCATCCCACCTGGGCAGAGGGAGAGGTGGTGTCCCCATACCTCTGGAAGCGCCCGAGCTCAGACGTTGATTCACAGCCAGAGGAAGTGACTCTGAAGAATGAATTGAAGGGTTAGTGCAGGTCAGCAGGTGGTTAGCATTAGTTGCCTTAAAGCTTAATGACCACATAAATAGAGCAGGAGCAAGTCCGGAGCAGTCAGTTCATCAAGGAGGTGACCTGTGCCCAGCAAGAGGTGGGACAAGTGGTGACCGGCCGGGCTGCACCCATTTCCCCCGCAAGGGATGAAACCACAGAGCTCAGGTTAAAACCAGGAGAGTGCTGATCCTTCCTAACAGCCCCCACCATGGAACTGTCACCAGCTACACAGCTCTGCTTGCCCTGACACGTCCCCATTGCCTGCTGTGTTTCAGCATCCCCAGCCTCAGCAATGGGGTGCACGGTCACCAGCATCAGCCACGGTCGTGGGGGTTACAGAGAGGGAAGTTGTTCCTTCCCAGAGAATGCACTGTTAAGGGAAAGACAGGCATTCTGGAACAGTAGATATTTTGTTTTAAATCCGGTGGGTTTGCTTGTTTTTGAAGATCTTCATGATTTTTCCCACCTGGCTCTGGCATGGCAAGAGAAGGCAGCTGCTCCATGGGCAATGCCAGAGCTGACACCAAGCCAAGCTCCTGGCACAGGAGGGCAAAGCTTTTGCCATCAAACACCCCCAGACTCAGGAGGGGTCTGGCAGCTCACTGAGATCATGGGCTAAACTTGGGTTGGGTAAATCCAGGAGTGGGTCTACACCTGGCTAATCAGGTTCAGATGAGGCCAAACTATGGTGTTACTGCTCTGTGTGATCTTAAAGAAAGAGGCCCAGTCTTGAGAAATCCATTCTGTGATCAGTTCAGGGAAGTCAAGTAGAGAAACAGGTGCCCCTGGGGAACCAAAAAGCTATTTAAGGGCTGAAGATCAGCCTTGCTACTCCATACACATCACTTCATGGGGGCCTAACTTTCCTCAAGGTACAGAGCAGGACATTTTCAGCCCTTGAAACGCAGGAGGCATCTTCCAGGTTTGCACTGATACCATCAGAAACCAGCCCTGGGAACTTGGGTGGATGTTCTCCTGTGGTGTTATCCCTGAAGTTGACTCCTGCTGGAGGGAGCCTCTCACTGGAAGGAGTTGAGATGCTGAGCACGCCTTCCCGGCGTTTGCCCTGATTTTCACAAATTGCAGTAAATCAGTGTCGCTGCAAATGGGTCCCTTTTTTTGGCTCTGGCTTGATGTGAAAAGGAAAACAAATGGAGTTTTAAAATGCAGCTAATCAAGGAGTTAAAGAGAGGTTAATCCTAATGGATTAATCAGCTTGCAGGGGGATGGGAAGGAGGCACGAGCAGGGAGGAGCAGAGGTACAGCCAAGTCTGGTCCCTCCTCCCAAGGACAGCTTCAGGGAGAATCTAGAGACAGTGGTGATGCTCCTTCAATCCACCCTTCTGCATCCAGCATGGGGACCACACAGGTTTGATCTAGCAGTAACAGGCAAGTCCAGGGCTTAGGTAGAGCTTCCCTGAGAAAACACTGAATCCTCAATGCATTCCTTATCACCCCCTGGGAAAAACAGTGAGGAACATTTCACTTCACCACCCTCACCATCAGCCCTTCAGACACCAAGAAGTGATAAAACCCAGGACATGGGGTGGCCCTGGATGATGTTAAACCCCCTGGAAACTCAGAGGGTGACTGGGGAAGGGGATTTGAGAGATGAGATCCCCCAAGGCTTTTCCACCACCTCCATGAGGCTTTTTCACCTCCACCCACCACAGCTGCCCTGACCACCCTGCGGGATCCAGCCTGTGGCTCCTGCAGCCAAATCCAAGCATCCTCCTGCCCAGTAACTCCAGACATCAGCATCAAAGAGGTAAAGCCTCTTTGTAGGCAGCTAATTGGGTTTAGGCATAAAGAGCCTAATTAGTGACAGTGAAAGCAAGGAGGTTTAAAGAAGGCTAGTAATGATATACACCACTGTATACAACAGCATAATCACCAAAAAAATATTAGATCCATTAAGTACCATTATCAAAGCCTGGAGCTAATAATTTAAGCTTAATGAAACTAATACATTTCTCTAGCAGTAGCAGTAGGGCTCATCCCTTGGAGGGAAGCAGCAGCTGGGAAGGCTCAAGCTGTGGTGTCTCAACAGCATCACTGCTGTCCCTGGCTGTGGCAGCAGCATCGTGTTGGGTCTGGGCTCTGCATTCCCAGGAGCTGAGCCCAATCCCAGGTGCTTTCAGGAGTGATTCACTCGTTTCAGCAGGAAACCTTTTGCTTTAGCAGCTCAAAGACCTTCTGGTCCATGATGGGCATTTAATGCATGGCAGATGGTTTTCCCCAGTGCCCCACAAGTGACGAGCCCGTCCTTGATGTGGGTCAGGCTGGTGCTGCTGGTCTTTGCTCCCTGGGACCTTTGGCTTGAGTCTTAACATCAGCCAGGAGGACAGTGAGATCTCCCAAACCACCCTTAGCTGGTGCAGGAGCAGGGGTCCAAGGTGTCCCCCTCCAGCACCCACCTCTGGGGCTGCCAGGGCACCCATCCCACTGCCTCCCCCCTGACATCTCCCTTCTCTCCCTTGTTTTGAGCAGCTCTTTGGAGAGTGGAGGAAAAATGACTCCAAGCCAAGGCAGTCGCAATGATCTCACCGCTAATTATGCGGAGAAGGCATTTAGCTGTGGCTGCGCATGATGAAGTGATATGACAGAGAGGAACAAAACCCCACAGCCACTTTGGGTGTTGCAAATTAAAGAGAAAAAAACCCAAACTGAGCAAACCCAAGCACCTCTACCTGTGCCTACCCCTCCACGAACCTCTGTGGATGCTGCACTACCCCGAAACACACTGCAATTAAGGACAAGCAGCTCAGATTTGGAAACAATTAAAAAACCCCATTAGCTCTGCTTTCCCCTTGCCTTTGTCTGGGTCTGTTTTCCACCCTGGTCCCAGCAGCAGGATTATCGCTGCAGCAGGACACACCATCACTTTAAAGAGGAGCCTGAGATTAGCACTGGCCTTATTAAAAACACTCACTCACACCTCAATTTTACCTTCACACTGGAGATGATTTAACTTGATTTATTCTAATTAGTTGTAATTTATTATTTTAATGAGCTCTTCTGCAGGCTTTTTGTGCTTCATAACCACTCTCCTCGGCTGCTATGATATGTTTCCAGGAGGTCTTTTAATAAGGAGAGGTTTCCAAGGCTGCCTTGGATAGGAAGCTTTTTGTTGCAATCCGAAAGAAGAAAATTAAGGAGAAGTTTTCCTCTCCTCCACGATGAGTTTGCTGCAGAGCATCTGGCTGGGAGCAGGAGGTTGCACTTCAGCACATCACCCAAATGGCAAGATGGCCCTTAATTACCAGTAGCGTTTGCAACTGGGTTTAAAGACTAACAAAAGAAAACAAATAGGAGAAAAGTCTCCTTCCTTCCAGCTACAGCCCATTATTTGGGGGAGGAATGTGTGGCTCCATGAAGGGGTTGGTGATGCTTAACACCATGATCTCATGCAGTGTCCACCCCAGGAGGATCGCTGGGCTTGAGCCCCAGAGCACATCCCTGAGGCTCTCTTGAGACAGACATGTCTTGTCCTCTCCTGAGCCAGACATGGGCAGAAGCATCCAAAACACGATGCCATAAGGCCCCACCAGCATTGCTTTATCCCAGCAGTCTCCTCCCCTTCTCCCCACTGCAGTGGGCAGAGCTTCAGGGATGTCTTAGTCTGCTCCTAGAGGTGGCTCTGCCAGTTTATGGCTGGGAGCTTCTGATGAACTTCCCAGCTTTTGGTTTAAAAGAGACAGCAAGTCCATTGGGTCAGCTGGGGTGTAGTGTTTCTGTGGCATCAGGTTCTTTCATTAGAGAAAAAGAAATAATTTTTGCTTCTCTATCCCCACAGCCATCGTCTGACTAAAGCTCCTCCTTGGAGACAGCAAAAATAAAGCAGATGAGATTCACTTTTGCAAGTAGAGACCAAAACCCTAACAAAGTAAAATCCCCAACGGAAGAAAGACTTCCCCAAAAACCACGATAAACCCCAAATGACCTCAACTTTACCAGAGAAACATTTAGATGGTTACAGAATATTCTCTGGGGGAAAAAAGTGATTGACTTGTACCGAAGGGACCTGGGTTTATCTGAAAAATAGTGAGAAACCCTCGGGGAGCTGGGGATGCTCTGGAGGGCTCCGGGAAGGAAAACCACCCAGAAACATTATATCAACTCCCCTGTGCAAACCCAGACAGACAATCTGCAGGAATAAGAACCAGCTGCCAAGCGAGAGCCTGGAGAGCTGCACGTCTCCTGGAGGGGCCAAGGGGAGGACCAGGAGAGAAGGTTCTGGAGGAGAACAGGCTGAGCTCCTGCATGCCCGTGGCACACACACACGCGGCTCAGAGCTGTGCTGAGAGGCTCCCAGGGAAGCTGGAAGGCACAAACATCCCCATCAGCCAACAAAAAGGTTTCTGTGGCCACCCAAGGAGCCCATGACAGTGGGAGCAAGCGAGAGACATCAAGAGCATCTCGGCTGGGCAAGCTGGTGTCTGCTGAACCCTGGGCAGATGTGTGAATTGAAGAGTGATGCTTGCCCAGAGCAGAGCTGGACACAGCTTTGGGAACTGCTGTGCCAGCCCTTGGCCACCACTCTGCCCAGGCACAAGCCAGCTCCTGCTGTAGGAGCTGGGGAGTCAGAAAATAAGACCAACCCAGTTCTTCTAGAAGAAGAAACCGGGCCTCTAGAGATGCCTGATGTATCTGGACAGCTCTGGAGCTTCTTGTGGATTATTTACCCAGCTCTGCATGCTGCCAACCAAAATAAATCAATTCAGCTTTTGCTTCCATTTTAGGAAAATAAATCCTCTGGGACAGGCCGGGAGCTGGTGCCCTGTGAGGAGCCACATGCTCACCCAGCCCAGCCCCGGTGGGGTCTAAACCAGTGCTGAGAAACCACTCAGCCCAGCGGCCCATGCCTGTTCTCCTGCCTTGGCGAGGGTTGGTGGTACCATCAGAGCCCCTGTGGCTTCTTCCTCAGCAGCTCAGGACATGGCCAAGAGGTTTACTCAGCCTCCTGCAGACTGAGCCTCCTGCTCCTGAGCTCTCCTGGGGCTCGGGTGACCTTATCCTTATCTCTCCACGTCCTTGGGCCGGTTCGGGCAGCTGGTCTGCTGAGGCTGGTTTCCCATGACGCAGCCCCCTTATCTCCTGGTGCTGCATTCCCAGTCCCTGGCCCTTCCCACCAGCCCATCCCGGCTCCCACAGCACTGGGAATCGCTGGCTTGTGCTGGAGGGAGGGGGACGGAGGACGGGGGGGGGAATCCCTCCTGCAAATAAACTAGAAAAACCTTTCCTGCAACAAAAAGACAGCACCTGCATCTCCCTCCAGCTGTGCAGGAGAGCTTTGCCAGGGCTTAGAGCTGAGCTCAGAAGCTCACAGTCCCGAGAGGCTTCAAGAGCTGCTGGATGTCCAAGCTGAGCCCCAACCCCAGCATCTCCTCTCCCTGGAGCAGGCACACTCCTCTCGCTCCATGCCCGGGCAGCGAGGCACACGCTGGCACTGGTGGCAACAAAGGGCTTAATGGAAATTGCTCAGCATCTGACTGTTTACTTACACCAGCCCCTTTCAGATGTGATTGTGTATTTTATCAGAACTGACCTCTTAGAAAGAAAATCTTTCCAACATCTGCTCCCCTCCCAGCCCCAGCCAGTGGCACAGCCCGGTGCTGGCAGCATCGGTGTCGCTGTGAGAGCAGGGCTGGAAAGGCCTGATTAGGATGCTTCCTCCACCTCCTTCAGTGATAAAAACCATTTGGCTTTGAACAATGTGGAGATTGGTAAGTCTAACATCGCTCCAGAAGGGAAAATAAGGGATTCTAGAGGTGCCTCTGTGGCTGGGGTGCCCTGTGCAAGGTGAATTTCTGATCAGCACAACCCTGCCTCTTCTCCCATGTGTGAGAGGGGTCCCCAGATGCACAGCCCCGGGTCTCGGTCCCTCCTGAGCCCCCTTGGGGTCAGACCCACAGGAAACCCTCTCCTCCCTGCCTGGAGGATGCTCACCCACAGCCATGTCCCGCACCGAGGTCTCCCAGCTGGAGCCTGTGTTGAGCTATAAACTGTGACATGTTGTGACACCGCCTGGTGCAGTGTAATTGCTATAAACCCATGAAATGTACACTAATGGGCAGAGTGGCCATTTTAGCCTTGTGTTACGGGTCTAATGGCTTTGAGCCATTAGCTCCCACACAGGCTGAGGATGTGCAGCTCCCCCCTGGCCCCGGCTCTGCAGCACCCTGGTACCCCAGAGAGGCACCTTTCCCACCCCATCCCCCTCAGGCACAGGGGGAGATGCTGCTGCAGAAACACTCTCCTATTTCCAAGCTTATTTTCCCATTTGCAGAAACACCAGCAGGGATTACTTTTTTTTTTTTTTTAAAAGCCTCCTTCACTTCAATAATCAGGTCATACTTAAAAAGAGAAAGCAAATCTCCACTTACAATTATTTCATTAGTATTTGATACTCCAGACAATACAGCAGCTTGAGAGGCCACTGGCTGCACAGGTCCAAGCACACTGCCTGGGTAAGAGGTCCTTAGCGCTAATTGCCAATGCCAGCCTCAGCCATTAAGAAATTATTGCTAATGCAGCTTACAACAGTTTTTCTAAGGCCTTATTAAGGGATTCGTCAGAAAGCAGAATCAAATAAAACAGAAAATGATTGAAGGAGGAAAAAAAAATAGAAAAAGATATAAATTTTCCCCAAATTGGAGGAGATAAAGCTGGGAGCCATCCTTTGCCTGCAGAGCCCTTACCTGTGCTGCCACCCCAGAGCTGAGCCTGCCCTCACCCCAGCTGCAGCCAGGGACCTCCCTGTACACCCTGGGGTGGGAGAGGGGCTCAGCTGTGCCTGATTGCCCTGCAGAGCCACAGCTGGTCCCCTGCTCAGCAGCCCTGCTCTGTGGAGCCATCACCTGCCCCTTGTGGGGTACATGGTCAGGGCTGCTGGTCCAGCGGCTCCATCTGGGGTGCAGCCTGTGGGTCACCCCAGGGACACACAAGCTTCTCCTAGGAGACACAGGATTCCCCTGGGCTCCTTCCCATGAACATTGAGGGGATGAGATGCTGGGCAAAAAATTGGGTTTTGGCTTGGGGGATGTTTTTTTCTGGAAAAAAACCACACCAAATAAACCCTCTTTGAAGGGTGAGGAAGAGGAAGGAGAACTTGTGTTGGGGAGGTGCCACCCGTGGGGCACGATGGCTCCAAGTGGCACAAGGACACAGGGCTGGAGCTGTGACTCATGACTTTTTTGCTTTCCATCCCGGTGTCAGGTATTACATTTTGAGGATTGTATTTTATTCATAAGAATCGCTGTGCTCTCAGCTGCCCCTGGCAGAGCTGCCGTGGCTGAGCCCGGGGCTGGCTCCCGCCGATGGGCAGGGGCTGTTGAGCACCATCCGGGTGTCCAGGCTCCCCAACTACTGCTGAAAATTCAATATATAATGTATATAAACCCAGGGTGAGAGCCCCCAGCTCTCTGACCCGGAGTGCAGGGGTTTGCAGCACGTGATGGGCTGTTGTTGGTAACTGCATCCCCAATGAGCTGGAGAGGAGCATGTGAGGTTGTATTTTTAACTCCCGTGTCCTGGTGACATGGAAAATCTCCCACCACCCATCGGCACCTCTGCTTTGCCAATCCCAGCCATTGCAGTGTGTTAACAAATCTTACCCAGTGCTTCACCCTCGGGAATGGTTTTAGGGCCATTTCCATGGCCCAGCAGAAACCATTTGCCGGTAGCTCCATGGGAGAATTAGCTGGGAAGTGCTTCCCTCTGGAGCTGCCGGTTGGAAGCTGGAAAATGGGGATGGTGCAAGCCTAACTTTCCCAGCTCAGAGGCTGATTTAGCATCCCCCAGATGGAAAAGAACAGTTGCAACCCCTCAAGAGGGTAAGGAAAGGATGAGCCCATGGTCCTCACCAGGCTCAGTGCCTCCCTGGCACAGTGTTAGCCAGGACTCACCATTCACAGGCTGTGGAAAGGGCTCGAGCAGGTGTTTCATCCACCCTTCAGTGCAAACCCAACTCCCTCCCCCTGGTCCCCATGGATAGGGGTGGTCCCTCCTGGGCTGGGAGGTGGCACCCGATGGTGTTCCCCCTTGTCCCCACTTCCCTCCCGCAGCCCTGTGCCCACCCCTCTGGGCTCAGCTGAGACAAGCAGAGGCTAAGAACATCAACTGGGTTTTATTCCTCAGGTCTGACAAGTAAAAGCACAGATTCTCGTTTGGAAAAAAAAAAAAAGGACAAAAAAAACCCCAACAAAACCAAACCCAAAAACCAATGTTCAAACTACACGGACAGTTTGCGTTTCCCAGGACGGAGGCCGTGCTGTCAAGCTCTGCCACCAGATGCATGACTTTTGCAGAGATGTAGGTTTTTTTAAAAAAAAACCCAAAACAACCCACAGAGGAGGAGAAGACATGGGGCTACGGGATGCCACGTCAACTTGAGAGAAAAAAGGGCCCTTTTTTTTGCTATTGTTTTAAATATCCCATCCAAGCGACCCAGAGCAAAAAAAATAACCATAATGAGTAAATTGGTTCTTGCTTGGCCCCGTGGGCACAGAATCTCTACCGGCCCCTCAGGAGGCTACAAGACCCTCGGGGAGGGTGGCCTGGCACCCGGCTCTCAGCTGGTGTCCCCGTGGGGTGGCGGGTGCTGCCGTCCCTGTGAGCGGCACCCGTCACCCTTGCCGGAGGGTCTCCGGACACCGCGCTGCAGGGGAGCGGGGGTCCGGGGGGAGAGGGGAGAGGAGGGATGCCGGGGCGCAGGAGGAAGGCAGGTGGCCGGTCAGGCACAGGTGGCCTCTTGGCTCTCGACGGGGATCTCGCTGCTGCAGCCCTCGCCGTACTGCTGGTAGGGGGGGATCTGGGGGGCCTCGATGATCAGCAGCCCCTCCGGCGACAAGGAGGCAAAGACCGTGATGGGGTCCACCTCGTAGGGCAGCCTGGAGGAGGGAAGGAAAGGTGAGATGGTTTAGGAGATGGGGGGGCAGGGTGGCTGGCTCGCAGCATCACCCGTCCCTGGGGGATTTTAACCCTCAGGAAGCCCACGCAGGACCCCCAGAGTGTGGGGAACCGATCCACCAGCCCCAGCGCAGGGCTCGGCAAAGCCTATGTTATTACTGTAGCGCCCGGGAATGTGCTGGGGATATTTAAAGAGGCCTCCTGGCTGGCCTGGCCCCTGCAGGCTCTGTTTAATCTCCCCGGCAGATGTGTTTGATGGGATGTCACCCGCCGCTGGTGCCGCCTGGGCTTCTGCAAAGCAGGAGTAGATGATGGCCCCGGCCTCGGCCGCGAGCCTTGCCCCTAAAAGGAGCCGCTGTGGCTGCCGAGCCCGAGGCAGCGCCGGGCTCACCCCAGCTTTCCCGCGGGACCTGGGGACGCACAGGGCTCCTTCGGGGTGGGAAAGCAAAGCTGAGCCAAGGAAACCCTTCCTGTGCCCTGGGGTTTGCTGCTTCTCCTTGTTAACCCTGTGGCTGGGGGGGGGTTCTGCCCCCTGGCACAGGTGAGGTGCCACGGCCGGGGCTCGCCTGCCTCCGGACTCGCCTTTCCTCCCTGCCCTGGGCCCTTGTTGTTGCCAAAGTGAGCCGTGGCAGTGAGTCAAGGCGATAGGGATCTAACTGACATCATGCAGATGGAGAGACCTATTCATGCATGTGCATACATTCACACGCAGGGATGTATTTTGGGGCTGATGATGGTGTCAGCCCATCCTGCCCTGCTGTGCCCTGGGGGATCTGATGGGACCGTGGCTTCTTCCACCACCTCTCCCTGTGCCCCGGCTGTCTCCAAGCACAGCCCCGGGCCTGGAGGAGACTGACAAAGCACCCAGTAAAAGACCTCCTCCTCTTTAACCTCCCTTGGGAAACCACCTTGTGGTCCAAACCAGCCAGTCATGTGCTGGAAAAGGGCAGATTTTGGGGTGCAGGGGCAGGCAGAGTCATCCCTGTGTGAGTGAGTTGGGGTGCATGGACTGGCAAAGCTCAGCCCTTTGTCAACAGTGGCATCCCCTTGCTGCCTGTGACCTGTCCCCACCCCAGGGACAGGGTCCTACAGCAGGGTAGCAACAGTTGGGTGCTGGTCAAGGGGATGTGGCAGCCGCCCAGCCCCTTTGGCGGGGAGACACTCCAGGTACCTACTGGATTTTCTTGGTGAAGTTCTTGGAGACGATCCCTCCTTCCACCTGCTGCTCCTCGTGTTTGCCTGCAGGGAAAGGGCAACACCCTGAGTCACCACCTCACCAGGAGATTGTTTTCTTCCCCAACAAACATCAAGGAAAGCCAAGAGGAATGTTTTCAGAGGAGTTGTTTTCCTTCCACGGTACAAACCCTTCCTCCCCCCCCCCCCACCAAGGGTTCAAGGAGCATCTCCTAGGGGGGGAAGGAGGTGCTGGATGCAGCACACCCCTACTTCCAGTAAGAGCCTGGGGTCTCGCAGGCTGCTAAGAGCTGGGGTGTAAGAAAAAGTGTCCCCCCCATGATGTAATAAAACCTTTGGGGGTCCACCCTTGCTCCCCTCCCCAGGCTGGGCTCCACTCTGCTGCTGTCAGGCTCTGTGGCTGGAGCAGGGGGTCCCTGTGCTTGGAGCACTTCTGAAGTTAAAACCACACTGGTGGCTGCTTATCTCCCCCCCTGACCTGTGGCTTCCCCCCCCCATGGCCCCATAAACCCCAAATAAATAGCCAGGGCCATGCAGTGTGGCAGCCCCCAGCCCCTCCTGGGGACCCCAGCCTGGAGCACCCCTGGATGTGGGTGGTGAGCTGAAGGGATGCTCGGGACTGGGTGCCCATGGGCACCCCAAATATGGTGTCCCCCCCACACCCGCTGTCCCCACCACTAATTTAATTTTTAGGGTCGTGCTTCTGGCCGGTTCATCCCCAGGCTGGGGCTGGGGCCGTGGGGTGGTTGCCCCCCACTTCCCAGTGCTGATGCTGCCTCTCTCTCAGCCCCTTTAAAGGGAATTTCCCTCGGCACTGGCCTCACCCCGGCTATAATTAACCCAGTGAGCTGGGGCCCCTCTTGGCAGCACCACCCCAGCGCTACCTCCCCGGCTGGCTGGGGCGAAAACTGGGGAGATTTACCCCAAAGAGACTTGTCCTTTTCTTTTTTTTTTTTTTTTGCAGCAAAGCACTGCAGCTTGTGAGCCGGGTCCCCCCCGATGACACCCCCAAACTGCTTGAGGGCTGCTTAAAAAGCCCTTGCTGCAGCCCTGGCCCTGCTCCTGAGCGTGGGGCTGCTGCCGCCGGCTTAAAATAAAGGTGATTTTTGTATTTTACAGCAATTCCTTCAGCCGGCACAGGCAGGGCAGGACCAACTGCTTGTCATGCCCCATCCTCCTCCTCCTCCCCGGTGCCTTGGCTCTCACCTGACACCTCGACGTAGCCATCCTTGGTTTTGACGGTCAGCTCCTCGGGTTTGAAGCTGTGCACGTTGACACACACCTTCCAGGGCTCGCGGGGAAAGGGCGCAGGGCTGCGGCTCTCGGGGTACCCCCCGAAGCGGGCGCCGTAGCCGGGGGCCATGGTGGAGGTGCGGGCCATGCCAGCACGCAGGGGACCCGGCCAGGTGGTGGTGAGCCGGGGCCGAGCCCAGTCGGGCCAGTCCGCTGTCAGGTCCCCGGGGAAGGGTGACATGCCGAAGTCATCGTCCAGCAGGCGCGAGGTCAAGCCGGGCTCCCGGAAAGGGTCGCGGATGCTGCGCCTGCCGGGGTAGTGGCAGGAGAAGGGCATCTGGCTGTCGGCCATGGCTTCCTTCAGAGGGGTCTGAGCGTCTCCCTGGGGCTCTCCCACGGAGCCTCAGCCTCTGCGTGGCCTCTCCTGGCTGCAAACTTCCCCGGAGAGCCTGTCCCGGAGGAAACGCATCCACCCCGGGCGGGATGCGGGCGCGCGGCTGCGGGTGGGCACCGCAGGGGACGGTCCCCTCCTGCCCTGGCACCAGGTGAAGGACGGCGCAGAAAATCAATTCAGAGCTGAATCACCGGGAGCCGGAGGAGCGCAGGAAGGACGGAGGGAGCTCTCTGGCCGCGAGAAAACGCTTCCTGTCTGGCTGTGATCCCAGGGACCGGGGAGAGGAAAATACAACTCAGCTGGAGAGGGGAAAAAAAAAAAAATTTATAAAACCAGATATCCCGAGATTAAAAAGATTATCTCTCCCCTCTCACTCCCCAGCACTTTATGTGCGACTTTCCCTGCCACTCCCGGGCGGGAGCTGTAATAAATGTCTGAGCTTGGAGCCGAGAAACTTCTCTAACCTTCCAGCCGCCGGGCAAGCGCTATTTATACGGATTTGGGAGGAGGGGGGGTGTGTTTTGCAATTCCTGCCCTGTCAGCCGAGTATTTTGGAGAAGATGAAACAGCCGTGGAGAATCTGGGCTGCGGCAGCTGACCTCTCCCGCTGGCCCGAGGATCCCGGCTGCCACGGGGCCACGGTGATTCGGCAGCTGCCCTGGCCCCCACCACCCCCTCCTCAGCCCTGTGCCCAGCCCATGGCCAGAAATAGCACCCGAGCTCAGGGCCGGCTGCTTTCACCCCAGTGTCACCCGATAAAAATACCACCCCCCTCCTGATGGGGCTGGGCCAAGCTGCTCCCCTCACTGTAAAGCCACGTGTCCCCCACGCCACCAAGCAGCCCACTGTACCGGGAAATGGGTCACTGCTGGCACCAATGGCGCAGGGCTGCGGGGGACACCCATGGGTGGGTATTTGGGGGATGCCAGGGCAGGGGGTAGGCCCCTTTAATGGCCAGGAGTGTGTGGGGTCTCAGCCACCCTGGGCTGCCCACAGGGATGCAGGGGGAAAGCCTGGGATGCTCCTCTCTGTCCCTGCTTCCTTGGCTGGGCCTGGAGAAATGTGCCCTGAGCGTGGGAAGGAGAGGGACCCCAGGCAGGCAGGGTCCTCGTGGAGATGCTCAACCCCTGCCTCTTCCTCACCCCCTTCCTCCTCCTCCTCGCCCCACTGCATGCCCTGGCCCTGCTGCAATTGCTGTGTGCAGGCAGGGCGAGGCGGTAATCACAGCCGCGCGGCGGCGGGGCTAATTACAGGGCAGCGGTGGGACGGGGCACGGCGGCGAGATTGCTCCCGGCGAGCATCCACCCCGAGGAAGCAGCAGGGGGTACCTGGTGGCAACGAGGGGCTCCCCGTGGAGGTGGTCCAGGCACAGCTCCGTTGGGTGACGGGATGCACCGGAGGACGGAGTGTCATCAGTGAAGGTCGTGCCGGATACTGGACCACTTCCTCATGCCGCATCCTCCCTCCTGGCTCTGCCTCATGCTCCTTCTCTCCAGCATCTGCAATTTTTCTAATGGACTTGATGGAACTAATTACAGCAGGAAGACTTTAATGCAGTGCAGGCCGCACAGCAATTCAGCCACTGGTCACTCCGGTGGCATTAATCACGCCGCACCGACGCCGTGTGGCTGGGGGAAGGGCTGCTCCCCTCTGCTCAGCTCCGTCACCCCCCAGTGTGTGGGGACAGCTGGGCACTGTGGGGGTCTCCTTGGGGACCGAGGGGGTGCATGAGGAGGTCCCGAGTGCTGGCTGAGCACCCCTGCGTGCAGGGAGGCAGCGGAGGGGCAGAGCATCCCCCTCCGTCCCCTTGTCCTGCCTGGTTGCCCCTGCCCAGCTGGGGGCTCCTGCTGCCCCAGGGGTGAGAGCAGGGTGTCCTGGGGGACATGGCCACAGGCTGAGTCTGAACTCAGCTGGGCATCTCTCGCCTCAGCTGGGGAGTGGGATCACCCCAGCACCCAGCTCTGGACCCACTCAGGCAAACACCAGCCCACAGGGAGAGGGGCATGAGCCCCGAGGAGCTTTTGTGCAGCCCCATGATCCTGGAGCCTCCCAACATGTTTTCCTGTGTAGCTCCGGGCCATCCTCCCTCCCCGGCCAGGAATCTTCCCTGTCGCCTTGTTTATCCCGATTAGTCACACGTCCCCTCCCTCCGGCTCTTGCCCTCCCTGGGCCATCCCAATTTAGCTCCTGTTGTCACTCCAAATCTCCCAGCTGCCTCCCGCTGCCCAGCTGGCCCCACCACACTGGCGCTGGCAGCAGAATGGCCTCGTGGCCTCCCTTCTCCTCCGAGTGACCTGGGGACGCTGCCCCGTGTCCCCAGGATCTGTCCCGTGCTGTGGCCGGACCCTTCCTGGCTGCAGAGCCCTAGTGGGGAGACCCCATCCCAGTGCTACTGCTCCCTTGAGGGGCTTCCAGCCAGCCCTGGGTGAGGGGCATCATCTGGGGTGTTGGAGAGTCCCCGCTTCCCTCTGCTGCTCGTGGCCGAGTTGGCCGAGGGGGTGACAGCAGCGGGGGGCACCGTGCAGGGCTTGGAGGGAGGGCTGGGTGGACAGGGAAGGGCCTGGCCCCCAGGGGAGCACAAGCCATGGTGAGCTCCATGGTGAGAGGGCTGCATTTCTGGCTCCGGGCTCTCGGTGCCTGGACGGGGCTGGGGGAGCCAAAGGGCCTGGCCAAGGGCAGGCAAAGCCTGGCCCAGCAGGGCAGGGAGAGCTGCCAGAAATACTGGCCCACAGCTTTTTTTGCTCCTCCGTGCCCTGAGGAGCCAGTTCTGGGCAGCTGGGAGCTGGAGGCAACGTGCCCTTCCCCGCGGAGCAGCTGAAACAACCCAAAATATCCCACCGCGCGCAGTTGGATCCGACAGGAAGATGAGAAACAGGCTGCGATGGGGAGGAATTACCGACCGAACCTTTATTGGAACCCTTTTTCTAACCAGGCTAACAACTCAAATACCCCAGGAAGACTAAAGAATACAGTAATGCATTTCCATGGAGAGCAAAGGGGGTTTCACAATGAAGCCAAATGAACAGAGGGGCCGGTGTCATTCCGTAAGGAATCGGCCAACAGGCGAGAAAACAGAGACGCCATTTCCCTGGCGGCTTTTCTCACCTCTTGGCTTTTGTTCTAAATCTTCTCATTCCCTGGGTTTGGAAGGCAGAGAGCTGCCCCCGGGCTGGTGGGGTTCAGGGTGTTGTTCTATGGCCCAAGAGTTGGGATGGTTGACCATGAAGCTGTTGCCACACCAGCAGAGGTACCGGTGCCTCAGAGACCCTCCTGGTCACGTGCAAACTTCCAGGTAGCAGCAAAAGTCATGAGAATTATTTATTCTCTGGTAAAGAGGTAATAAAACCCCACCGGACGCTAAAGGACAAAGTCCTCGCTTAGGGCACCTGAATCCATCCCTTTCTCCAACAAACCTCCTGACAGCCCCAAGGCTGAGGGCCCTGTGGCTCCTGGGAACAGCTTGGGCACTTGCCTGCTGACCCTGGAGCCACATCCACCTTCTGCCGGCCCGGGCAGCTCTGCCCCGTGGAGGACAACCATCTCCCACTGGGGTGAAGAGGACAACGGCTGCAGCATCAGTGGAGCAACATGGAGGCCGTGTAACTCGATGATTTTTAGCACGTTTCATGGTTTCTTCAAAGCTGGGGGAGGGTGCCTGCAGAAAGCTCCTTCTCATGTTGGAGACAACAGGACAGACCTCCCCTGTCCTGTCCTGTCCACTTCTCCCAAGCTCATGTCTGGGCAGAGCATAAAGCTTGGGGAAGGGGGCAAAGCAGAACATGGCATGAGGATGAGGGTCTCAAGATGGGGCAGGGTGGACATCCTTGCTTTCTGGTAGAGACCACAGCAAGTCACTTCAGCCCCATCCCCTTCCTCGCATTGATGAAAGGGCAACAAGTCCCCGGTTCCCCAACAACCACTGAGAGCCGAGAAGAGGGAGTCAGTGGTGGGAGATCAGAGATCTCCAGGGATCTTTGGTGATCCGGGCAGCCCTGCATGGCATGGAGGAGGAAGGGCAGGGTTATTCCTCTGCCACAGCTGGCCTGTCACCTCCAAACACCCACCACCTTTGTGATTTGTCAACAGAAGGAGGCCCAAAAAGGAGAATTTTCCCCTGCCTTGTTCATCTCCATCTAAATGAGGTTCCACTGGTGGTTGAGCTCCAAATGAACCTCATGTGCCTGCCAGATGCCTCCACGCCAGCAGGTGACAGCCTCAGTGATTCACCTCTCTGAGAACCTCTCTCCAACGAATATGGCAACACCTCAAAGGCTCCTGCCTTTGTGGACCCAACAGCAAAGACCCAAATACCTTTTGCAAAGTAATGCTCAATAAATAGAAGAAATAAATATTAAATAGAGGCCAAGTCCTCTCAGCCTGTTCAATATATGTACAATGCATAGCAAAATAACAGTGATTGGCTCTTGCAGACAAGTTTGGTACAAATTCAGTCCCCCAAAACAACAAAAACATCAAGAAAAGTTGCAGTCAACATAAAGCAAAGCTCAACTGAGTGCCGTAACCCGTGAAGAACAGAGAGAACACAGCAGTGCTTTGAAATTCCCTTATCTTTGCTTCCCAGCAAACCTGCAGAGCGTGGGTGGGGGTTTCTGGAGCCTGCTCCCAGTGCTGGGGTTGGGCAAGGAGGGATGAGCCTCACTCATAGCCACAGCTGGTACAGGGAGAGCAGAGGGCACGACTCTGGGGTGAGAGGGACATTGGGGAGCGGGTGCTGCTGGGGAAAGGCAATCAGGGAGCCTGGGGATGGAAATAAAATCGTGGGTGGGAAAGAGCCTCTGTGTATGAAGAAAGCAAAACCCTCTGAGATACCTCCTCCAGAAGGTGGCTGAGATCTTTTCCCAAAGCCTTTCTGCTCTGAGGGAGGCTGTGGCCATGCCTGGGCATCCCAGGCGAGCAGCGATTCACCGACACCGAAATGACCGAGCTGCCTTTCCACCAGGTGAACGCTGCTCCTTGCAGAGAGCACCAGCAGCAACCTGAGACGTGGGGCCAAAAAAATCCATGAAAGCGACGAATGAGCGAAACAACATCAGAAAAGAAAAAGCACTGTCAAAAGGCACAGAGACAGAAAAGCTCACGGGCTTCTCGCGAACCGACGGAAAACCCAGCTGTCCAACAACAAAGGGAGGGTGATGGTCCAGGTTGTACTAAAAATCCTAAATAAGTTAAAAAATAAATACCACCACTGAGGGGAACTCATATGTATCTGCACGTGTGCACATATATAGACACACACACACACGTGTTCACACACACACACACACACAGAGACTCGGTTGGCTCCTGTCACCAGAGGTGGGATTTTGCAAGCGTCTTCAGCGCGGGTGACTCTCTCACGGCCTCCTCTGGTTTGGTGTTCCCATGGGTGGGCACGGTGATAAATGGGGCAGGGGAGCCCTGGTGACGGCGTCCTCCCGGGGTGCCCCCACACAGCAGCCCGGTTTCGGGTTGTGCGCTGGCTGCGGAGCCAAGGGAAACAGCAGCCACTGCCAGCTGGCACCCGGCCGGGGAGACACTTCCCCCTCACAGGGCTGCAAACCGCCCTCGGCCCGGCCAGCAGACCCTCGCTGTCACCTCCGACAGGTCCCAGACCCTCTTCTCTGCTGACATCCATCACGTCCCTGCATAAATCTAAGGAGAAACCCTAGGGTTTTAACGTGGAAACAGACCCACAGCTCTGCCTTGCGCCCCTCACCTCACTCCTCCAGCGCTGGAAACCATTACAGGGGATACATTCCCACAAACAAACAAACAGATCCAAAAATAACTTATTGTTCCACAAAAAAAAATTTTAAAATAAAATAAAAAAAAATAATAATAAATAAATACTGGTAACGGTGACCGCCTGCATCCATTCTGACATACAATTAAAAAGAGAAGAATAAATAAATAAATAAATAAATAAATTAAGAGGTTACTTCGACACGAGTCTGCTTGGGAAACCCCAGGAGCATTTAGCTGCCAGGGGCTGTACGAGCAGAGCCAGTCCTTGGAGCACGGGTTGGACGAGCCCCCGGGGTCACCTCCTGTCCCACGCTCGGTGGGTCCTGCTGCCCTGATGTGGTGCTTTGATCATCCGTCCCCAGACATGAGGAACTCAAGTCAACGTTGTGTTTTGATATTTACAGCAGTTGCACAAAGTCCCTCTTCTTTTCTTTCCTAGGTTGTGACCTCCCGGCTCGCTGCTTCCTTCTTACAGACGTCAGTGTGCCTTAGGGGGTGTTAAGGGGAATGAGACCACTCTTGAAACATGGGTAGATTTGGGGTTTGGGCTCCCATTGCCACCTTTGGATCTTCCCAGGGAGCAGAAGGACAGGGCATTTCAACATCAAAGCTGGGAGAGACTCTTTGGGGAAGAAGCGTGAGGTTTTCAGCCCTTTACAAGAAGGGAGTTTGCTGCAGAAGATGGCCAAGGGGCTGCTGTCAGGACCAGGGCAGGGGGAGGGCAGCAGCACCCCACTGCAAGAACACCCCATCTTTGATCCCTCAATCACAGCCCTGGAGCGTTTGCCCAGCCCTGCCAGGAATGCTTTTCTTTATGTCCTAGAAAAGTGGCTTCCCAGGAGACAGACACATGTCCCCACCAAGCCACTCACCACACCAGTGCCCAGGTCTCTGCCTCAGTCACCCTCATCCTCAAACTACCTCAGCGAGCAAGGGAGGGGGCGAGGGACTAGGAAAAAGGGGGGCTTTGGGGGTGGAAGGCACAGGACAAGGGGGATCAGCAGTAGGAAAGATATTGGGGGAAAAGGGCCCCCTGGCATTAAACTTCCCTTTGTACCCCCTGGGGGGAAATACCCTCCAGGCTGCTGTACCTTCTAACAGATAGCAGGTTTAGATGCTGGCTGGGCAATCACCCGGCTCCACCAGGATGCCATGGCCTTCCTCTGCTTGTGGCTTTGTCCCCTTACCTGCTGCCAGCAGGACTGGGGGGCTGTAGGTAACTCTTTAGCTGGGGGGGGGGTGGTGCATTTCTTTCTACCCCCTCTCCGCCTACAGTTAGTCCTTTTCTGCGACACTTAAATGACACACCTCCTTGACTCATTAGGCCCAAACTCGTTAATAATCATGCAGGATGGAAGGGGAGGGGATGGAAAAAGGGAGGGAGGGAAGTCTTAAACCCAAATTAGCGTCTCTAAGCACCCAGGTGTTGTAAGAGAAAGAAACTCCTCAGCACCAGCTCAGCCTGTGCTGGGAGAAGCCTTTGTTACCCTGCAAAACACGGCCATTGCGCAGGCAGCTGGGCTGGCAGGGAGACAAAACCCCCGGGCCCAGGGCTGCCCGGGCAGGCAGGGCCCTCCTGCTGCTGCCTGCAGCCTCTTGGAAAAACAGGCCATTAGTGGGGGACCCTTTCTGTCCCCCTGCAACAAACTGGGACACGAGAGTGTCCTGCCTAAGCTCTGTGCTGGCCCTGGCCTCAGGAGGAGCTTGGGGGTCTCAAGGAGAAATGGTTTCCTGAAATCCCCCAGGCACTGCTTAAAATTGCTGCCTGGTACGAGGAAGATGAATTGGGGTCCCCTGGCTCAGGCAAAGGCCCTTTTAACCTGTGTGCTCTCACCACACCCCACATCTAAGCTCTCTCCTTATCTCCTTACAGTCCCACCAGCGCTGTGCTCCAAGGGCAAGGCTCCCTTCGGAAAAACCTAAACCCAAACTGCAAGAGGGGTCCTCTGAGAAGGGAACCCCACGGTCCCCACCTCCCACGCCGCGGCCCGACCCTCGGAGCACAGCGTGGCACCACCAGCTCCCCTCTCCCTCCTACCCCACGGGCTCTACCTCTGCTGCAGACCCCAGCAGCTTGTCCTCAAGCAAGTTATGGAGCTGGGGAAAAACAAGGCTGTGAAAGCTGATGCATGCCTGGAAGGAAAGGGTGGGAGAAAGAGAGGAAATGGACTTTTTTTTTTTTTTTTTTTTCCCAGGAGTTACATCAGGGGGGATTTCTAGCCTTCTATTTATAGCAGGGACTGGTTGACTGGCAACAAATAAATATTCTCTCATGGAAGAGGCCTGCTGCAGAGTGGCCAGAAACTCTGGAGAAGAAACCCAAGAGACATGATATTTGCCTTGGTCAGTGCAGGTCACCCCCACACGTCACCAAAGCTTCCCAGCAAATTCCTCCCTAACTGGGTCTCTCCCTCCAACAGGAATTAATTTGCTGGCTCCTGGTTTGGCAGAAGAGCGAGGAGCTGAATTCTCTCCTTTGGAGCAGCTGGCTTTGGAAAGCGGCAGCGATGGGCAGAGGGATGGAGCAGGTCTGTTGTGACAGATCCTCTGTAAAACACCCACCCTTCTTCCAGTCCCGGCCTGGGGAGCTGGGATGGATCCACCTTCTCCACGAGGCAGCGAAAGGGCTGTGCTGGGCACATGGGGGGCTCTTACTCCGTACCGGGGAAGGGGAACCCAGCGCTGCCACCATTAGTATTGGGGATGATTGCTATCGATGGCCAGGTAGGTGGGAAGGAAGCGGAGAATGCCAGGAATTTGGAAGTGACGCCGGCACGCGAGCCATGGGCGACACTCCCTAGCGATGCAGGCTGTCAGAGCTGCCTCCTGAGTCATAGCTCCTGCTCCTGCTGCGGCTGCTCCTGGGGCCTGAGCTCCGGCTGTGGCTGCTCCTGGGGCCCGAGCTCCGGCTGCGGCTCCTGCCCTCGGTGCTGCTGCTGCTCCAGCTTCGGCTCCGGCTGGTCCGGGAGCTGGAGTAGCTCCGGCTCCTGCTCGGGGAGTGGCTAAAACTGCTGTACCAGGAGGAATAGCTGCTGGCGCTGCTGGAGGAGGAGGGACTGGGACGGTAGTAGGGGATGGGGCGTTTGCGGGCACTGTGGGGACAGAGAGATGTGGGTTAGTATCAATACAAGCACGGATTCACTGCTAAAATCTCCAAAAAGCACTGTTTACTTTGCACGACGTGTCCCCAAAATGTGATCGTGTTTCATTAAAAGAAAACAAAAAAGGAAGAGATCAGGTAGTTGCCAGGCCTTGGGATTCAAACAACCCACCTCCAGGGCCCTAGGGAATGCTTCAAGCATCAAGTCTTAGGCTGGGCTCTGTCTGATGCTGTCCCAAAGAGCCCTCAGCATGAAGGTTAGAGTCAATATTTGACTGTTTCTACAGATGTGGGACATCTACCACAAGAGAGGGTGAAACAAAAAGCCTGTGGGGGGATGCTCCTGGTACCTGCTGAGTAAATCCCTGCTCTGATTTCAACTGCCTTTTTGTTTTGTTGTAAACGAGACACCCCCACTGTCTGGAAATCCAGAAGCTCTACGAGGTGTGGAAGGGCCTGCTGGTCAGGCTCAGAGGAACCAGTCTTCTCCTGGAGCAGCCTCCACTGGAAAGGGCTGGGACCCAAGGACAGCCCACTTTCTCCCCAGGGAGCAGCAGCTGAGCCTGTCTCCAAACCATGGGACACCTTACCTTGTGATGCGCCGAGCTTCGAGGTGGCTGGGAGAGTCTCTCCTGCGTTTCCTCAGGGGTGAGTAGGACCTCTGCCGCCGCCGCCGCCGGTCACGCTCCCTGTGCGACTCCTTCTCACTGGAGCCGTATTTGTGCTCTCGCTCACGGTCTCTGGGGAAGGCACAGGTTGAAAACTGTCACTGCTGGGGCTTTGTGCGGTGGGTTTTGGATGTGGAGGAAATGGCCCAAAGTCACAGACGAGCGGAGGACACTCAGCTCCCAAAGGGACCACTCTAAGCAAAGTGCTCTGGTGGCATCAGCCCTGCACACACCGACTCAAATGGACAAAGAGACGCTCATCTGGCTGGACAAATTGTGTCTGGGGGTTTCAGCAGTCTCCTGGTGTCCCTGCACTGCTGAGCCAAGAGGAAGTCCATGCACCTGTGTCTGTGGATGCACTCTGTATTTACGCTCTACTAAAATTGCTCTTGCTGGCCACGCTGCAGAAGCAGGAGAGAACAACCCTGCCAGCAGGCCCCACACGAGCAGAGGGCCCCTGGTATCCCTGCAGGGCTGCGCTGCTCTGCACGGCTTGCCAGAAGGAGTGCTGGTGTTGCTATGGTTTTCTCTTTTGCTAAATTGCCATACACGTCAGCACAGGCCCTTCTGTGGAGTGTAGCTGACTTCATACACCCTGCTCAGTGCCAACTGCAAAGTGACGCCGCAGGTCACGGGCCTGATCCTTGCACGCAGGAGATATTCTCCTGCACCAGTGCAGGGATTGTTACAGCCTGCAAGAATCACACCCTGGGAATGTGACGTTTTAAGGGTGCAAAATGTTCACAGCGTGCTCAGTAGTGATGTTACCAGAAAAAAAAACTGCCCAGAGGCATCTAGGGCTGAGCTATGAGATGCGTATTTTCTACGGGGTGTGGAGGGAACAGTCATCTGGACTGTGTTTCCCCCTGCAACACTGCGTGAATACCAGTATGAGGGTACCTGGCATCTGCCCACGCAGCAGGGCCACTTCCTGGGGCCTGACACCTCTATTGGCAGAGCTATGACTCTAAAAAGCAGAGTGTCTTTCCTTACTGCAGTAAGATCCCTCTCTGAGAAGGGCTGCTGCAGGGGCTGCTGCAGGGACGTGGGCTCCTTGGGTGATGGAAGCTGTGGGCAGACCTAGCTGGAACCTAACGCTCTGCCCACCATTTCCACCAGCAGGATAGAGAGGGGCAGTCCCCGGATTTTCCTATGAGGCATGTTCCACTCGCATGAGCCCTGGCAAACACCACCGAGCAGCCATCTGTGCACTCTTGGCTGCAGAGCGTGTCCTCCACAAGGGCTCAGAGCAGAGCAACAGCCACTTCACATGCCACACACTCTGAGTGTGAGATACCATGATGCTTCAAAACCCAGGATAAACCAGGTCTCTCTCCCAGCAACTTTCCCCCAAATGTGCTCTGTGTGAAATTTCCCTGAATCAACACAGGGGGGTCCTTGGCTATAGAAAATTTACTTTTCCCACAGAAAGTGAAAGGCTTATCTCTGGGCTCTTCCCTCTGCAACCAGCACCAACTCTGAGACAATAAAGGGTGAGAAATTTCCAGTAGACTGGGGGCCAACATAAAATACTGCCTTAGGCCTTCTTCCCTGTCCTGCTGATCTTCCTCACCCCAGAGCTGAGGATTAAAGCACCCAGTGAGGAAGTTGAGGGAGCAGTCTGGGGCTGAGCCAGCAGTTATGATGGAGCCCAAACAAGTAATGGAGGCAGTGGGTAAACACAAGGCAGCAGAGATCATGTGAGGAGACAGCTGTACCTGCTAGGGCTGTAGCGGGAGTAACTGGGGCTCCGACGAGTCCTTGAACTCCTGCTCCCAGGACTTTTTTTGCAGGATTTGGAGGAATAGCTGGGGGAACGTGACGAAGACCTGGGGGTAAGCAAGAATCATAAAAGAGTTAAAGATGCTGAAGGGTGAGGCTGTACCAGACTCCCCCAAATGCGGGCACATGGCGGGAAGAGATGCCCTGTATTTCATGGTCTTGGCTCAGCTCTGTGTGGCCAGTTCACCAACAAACCATGTGGATCCCTAGACACCCCTCAAACTCTTACACCTCCTCCTGCGAGGAGCCTCCCAGCCTGCAAGAGTTAGACATCACCCAGGGTCACAGAGACAGCTGCTTTAGCTGGCCTTACCTCTTTCCTGAAGAGCAGGACCTGCTTCGGGAGTACCTGGGAGAGGCCTTGTGGTGTGAGAAACGGGAGCGGCTGGAGCCACGGGAGGATCTGCCGGTGCTGGTGTACGACTCGCTGCGGGAGCATGGCCTTAGCGGCAAGCTGCAGGCTGGGGACAGGAGGAAGGTTTGCTTCTTCTCCTCTGAACAGTTGAGACACAAGGACAGGCAGCCTCTGTGAAGATATATTTGGACAGTCATTGAAGCTGTGGCTGAACTGGTCCCTGGCTGAGGGGGGTAGCACGCTCCAGCCAACAAGTATTCTCATCCTCCCATTCCCCAGCTGCGGAGAAAGAAGACCTCCTGGCTCCCCAGCTTCAGTTGCAGGAGACCCTGCATGTGTGGTCAGAGCCCAAGAGCTCACCCTCCAGGCTGTGCCAGGGAAGGGCAGTGGAAGAGTTCTCAAGTGGCCTGAGAGACAGCTCTTCTGCCCCATGTCCAACACACCAGGGGTGTCTGGTTGGCAGAGCCTGGGTCAGGCCAGAGAGTGGTGCAGGTGCTGGAGAGGGAGTGAGGTGAGAAGTGATGGAGCAAGGGAAAGCCAGAGCATGGCAGGGCAAGGGGCTTGTGCTCCAGCCTGGCTGTGGAGCAGCATGAGTGGGCACATTCTGTCACCTTTGTACAGAGCTGCATGAATTCTTCAGCTTCCAGAAGTGTCCTGGGGATGAACTGGGGTTAGAGCCCAGCAGCAAAGCAGCCCCCCAACAGCCAGGGCCAGCTGCAATCCCAGCTCCACCCATGTGAAGGCAGAGTTATCCCACTGGAGTCACAACTTGAAAAGTATATACAGCCATGAAATTTTACCCTCTGGCTGAAAACTGAGGGCTTGTTCTTCCTAACACCAATTCCCCTGGCTCCTGCTCCTCTCTCCTTCAGTGCTCCCATCCCCAGACCACATCCTGGCTCCAACTTTCAGCATTTAAGACCTGAGTGCCTGAGCTGGAAGAGATCCCTAACACCACAGCCTGAGCAAAACCTTGGGTACCAGCCACCACACTTCAATGCCTTCATCCCCAACATCACCTGGCAAACCCCCAGAGATGGGAGGTGGTGAATGGAGGCTGGTGTCTACTCCCCTTTCCTGATGGTGACCCTGTGGCACTGGATGGTGACTCGACTCCTGTCCCCAGCCCTTATGCCCGGTGGCCCGAACACACAGAGCTGCTGCTGCTGTGTTATCCTGCAGACAGCAAGGCACCTGCCCCTCTCTGTGCTCCCCACCTACAGGAGATGCAATCTTATCATCCAGGACAAGTCCTGGAATTGCTGTGAAGGGGTAGGCTGGATTTGTCTCCTTGGACAGGTGAAAGAACAGCCTGTATTGGTTTTACCAAAACTGAACCCTGCTCCCCTTCCCCACAGTAGGCAGAGGGGGAGAATTAGCACAGCCAGCCCCTGAGGTACCTTTCCAGACATTGCCCAGAAGGGCCATCATCTCTTTTCTTTGACATGGTCACATCTGGCTGAGCAGGGCTGTTTCAGGACACGACTTGACCCGGGGCCAAACCCTGCATTAGCCACATCAATGCCAGAAGAGCCGGCACACGCAGCCCGCAGGGGTGTGAAGGCTGGGCTTGCATCCTCCTCCTCAGGCTACAGTATTGGTCATTGCTGGGTTGTGGACTCCAGACTGGCAAGACCGATTTATATCTAACTGCCTCCAGACCACAAAAACCTCCCTGCCAGCTCACCACTGCAACTGGCAAGTGGGCAGGAGATACAGAGCAACAACGTACCAGGTATTTGGCTGCCAGCAGCAGCTACTGGTAATCACTGACCTTCGGTCTTGTCCCTGGGCATCTGGAGACAGATTTTCCAAAGCTGTTCCCTTGGTCTGGGAAAAGCAACTGGTGAAGGAATTTCCTGAATCAGAGCTGTTATCGCTGTTGGCCAGTTTGGGCTTCCCGGACGAGAAGGCATGGCCAAAGCCATCATGGACTAGACTTCTTTTCTCCTGGCTGTCCTTTGACCTGGATGAGCTTGTTTGAGTGGAGGGAGGGGAGGAAGTATCGTTTCCTGAGTCATATTCATGATACTCTCCGTTCTGGCTGGCAAGGTTGCCAGGCGGGCTGTCTGTTTTGGTAAAGAGGTCAGCAGAAGACCCTGACTGAGAGATCTGAAAGCAAAAAAGCCATTTGGCATTGTTTGAACGGTTTTTAGAGGGGGGGTTGTTTTTGGTTTTACTTTGCTTTTTTTTTTTTTTTTTAAATAAACCCAGAAATTTTACCATCATGATGCACTGAAACAAAAGGAAAGGAAAGAAACAAAGTAAGAAAGAAAGAAAAAGAAAAAGAAGAAAGAGAAGAAGAAAACAAAAGCACATATCCCTGAAAGAAATCCACAGTAAAAAGAAACTTCTTTTCCCCCTGCTATGATAACGGGAAGATTTAGAGATCATGCAAAGAGTATCAGCATGCGAGTCGTGTTAAACAAAAGAGTTAACGTAAACGGGCAACCAAAGAATCAAAATAACTAATTAAATAAAAAAGTATAACAGAGGACAAAGCCCTTATTTAACCTTAAAGAGAGGGAGGGGAAAAATAATAATAAAGAAATGGGATTGTACGTATAAAAATCCTACATAATCTTTGGAAAGAAAAGAAAACCAAAACAAAATCTTAAGTGAGAGAATTTGTTAAGCTTTCTTAATAATGAGATTGAATGACTGTCACTGAAACAAGCAAAGAAAAATCAAATTAAGGGCTTGTGTACAAAGTAAAAACTGGCAAATAAACAAGCTTATAATTTTGAAACAAATATTGAAAAAAAAAAAACCAAACAGAAAAAAGGAGGGGGAAAAAGAAAAATCCCTCTGGAAATAAAAGATATACAGATATTTCTTTGTGTGCTTTTTTTTCCCCCTGAAGAAGATATAGCTAATGCGCTCAAGTGACCTCTAATAAATTCCCTGGTGTCTTGCGGATAGCATCCACTTACCCATCAAGAACTCCTCCTTTAGTAGGTAAGGTGTAAGAAAAAAGGAAGAGCGGGCAACATAAGTCCATCATTAGAGTCTCAAATGACATGAAAAAAACATAAACCCTCTCTCCAATCCACACTGCCAACTGTTCACTCGCCTCCTCTACGCAAATGTCACGACTGCTTTTTGTCTGCTTGCTTGTCTCACTTATTACTCATTTTTGTTTCTTTCTGCTTTAAATTAGGCTGCCCAGCCCATTCCTGGAGGCTGAGGGCTTGTGCTGAAAAGTCGCAGCTTGCGCTGAATCCCTTTGGGTTTCATGGAAGCGACAAAGGGACTCCAGTGAGAGAAGAAGTATAAAAAAAATAAAGTAGAGGAGGAAAAATATCCCCCCCTCGTTCTGTGTTGGATACCTACGGGAAAGGGGATGATAGCCCTGTTCCTGCCAGTCCCTGCCTGGGGCTTTGGTGGGTTGCAAGGACCCCAAGCCCACGTTGGTGCCCTGGGCAGGGCTGTTGTCTGGGGCCGTGAGCACCACCAAAGGGATTTACGTCATTTGGGTATTTTACAGCTCAGTTTTAACTCTGCTGGCATTTGCCTGAGCCAGTCCAGGAACACACCAGCTCCAGGAGTGAGGCTACGTTAGTGCTAACATCTGCCCTTACAACGGGGTGAGAATTAGGGTCAATCATGGACCCAGCAAATCTGCACATTGGTGTGGCCTCCTCTTTCACTCAGCTGCTCTGCTCCCCTCATTCATACCTATAAGGTTTGATCCCAGGTCCTTAGAGTGTGGGCACATACTTTTGGTTCCCCCCACTCAGGATAGTCCTCCAACATGATCCCAGCAAGCTGTGCTCCTTCAAACACCTGCATATGTCCTCACACCCCATTCTGGGGCATGCAATGCCTTCCCTCTACATCACACTCTCCACACTGGGGACTTGGGCCATGCCCTCACAAATCTGCAGCATTCTGAGCTAGGAAAACCACATTGCAATGCTGGTGATATCTCGGGGAGCAGAGGAGACCTGGATCAGTTGTCACAAAGCAGGGACGGGGCCAGTCCCTTGGAGAACTTAGCCCTGGCCTGGCTGGCATGGGGACGGGACTCCTCATCTGTATCTGGGGCTACAAACCCAGCCTGTGTTACTTTTTACACCTTCATGCCATCAGATGGTGCCTTCACGTCTACCCTCCTGCCAGTGGCATCTGACATCTGATCTGTGTCCCCAGCTGAAACCAGAGCAGAGCTACCAGCACAGACAGCAGCTCTAAGAACACATTCTGCAGAGTGAGGACTGCCCACGACATCCTCATGCTCTGAAAAATCCTGGAGTTGGAGGATCTCCAAGTACTTCCTACTGTTGCCAGAGAGAGAGGCAGTACCATTTCTGGGATAAGGGACAGAGGGGCAAGGATTAGTTCATCCCAACAAATCCAGACTAGAGCTGTGGACTCCCCCATTCCCACCCCATACTAACTTCTAAGCTCAATCCTAGCTCAGAGGCATCAAGAGCCCCAGCAGTGGAAATAATCTTTCTTCACTAGCCAACTTGTACCTTCAATGCAAAAGCCCTAGACAGAGCAGAAACTTTTCCCAAATGTTCCCAACTAGCACATTACAAGTCCTCATCTTGGCATCTGGTCCTGCTCCTTCTCAGCTCTAGAACTTCTCTAACAGTGCTGGTGTACTCCTATAGAAATTGAAATGTCAAAGGAGCATAAAAGAGCCACGTATCAATCTCTCCTCCATTTTTCATCAACTTAAAACCCCTATGCCACACTCAGAGCCCTGAGAGAACTGCCCTCCTTGCTACAAACCACTGCCCTCTCCCCAAACACATCCCAGAAGATACAGAACTGTGCTTTCAAATGTGGCACCAGATTTTTTAATTTTTTTTTTTTAAAGATGGGTTATGGTTTGCAGTAGATAACCAAGAGACAACCAGCTTTTTACCACCATTCATTTACAAGCATAAAAACACCACGTGAGGTGCAGCCCAGCTGCAGAGGTAGGAAGGGCCTGGAATGGGCAGAGGGGTTCTCTGAGGGACACTGAACCCAGCATCACGCATACAAACACCTCACTTCTGTTCCTTCCCAGTCTAAACCATAAAACTGTTTTTGCCAAGAAATACAGCTGTTTCTTGGCATTTCTAAAACAGCTTTTAAGACTGCTGCTGGGTCCTGGGATGTATGCTCTTGCTTTGCCTTCGCTAAAGTCTGCCTTCAAAGTAACAACCGTTGTCAGCACATCACAAAATCTGACAAGTGACTGGGGGATCAACCTTCTCCTCTGTAGCTCAACACCTGTGGTAGGCAGGACTCTGGGAAGAGGCAACAAGTGGACATCAGAGAAATATGGAGCCCACAGCCCTTGTGAAGGCTGGATAAGGCAGGTGGCAAGGGGAGGGACAGCAGCTTCCCAGCCCCACCACCTCAATGCACTGGGTGGTAGCCAGTAGCTTCCTGCAGGCCCCAGGGGACATTTCTGTCCTGCTGCAAAAGCCAGGACAAGTCTCAAGATGCTCGACTCGCCCATCTGTTTGGAAATATATTCCTCATCCAACAACCTTAGCTTTGCTTTTGGTCCCATTGTAGTGCTTCTGAAAGGCACAATAGCCACACGAGATGGAAACTGAGCGCCACATCTGAAAACGCTGCGCCGAGCTCCATTGAATTCTATCAGCTTTTTGTTTTTCTAGGGTGTCTTAAAAAGAGTCTGCTCTTTCACAAATCTAATTTTCTCTGTGTGAACATTCGGAATTTTTCCCCTTCTCTAATAAGTAATTAAATAATTTCAGTGAACTTTGCTTTCTCCAGCTTTCAGCAGGGGACCTCCTGCTGCCCTCAAGGGAACCCAAGATATATATTTATTGGATTTTTTTGCCTTTGTTTCAAATCATTATTTAATCAAAATGAAAGGGGAGCAGAAATGAGGCCCTCACTCATACTCCAGACTGTAATTTTGAGTGCAATCTGAGACCAAGAGGCAGTGCAGTCTAATGGGTTACAAAAATACAATCACTACTCCTCCTCTTCCAATTAAACCGAAGAAGTCCATTTACTGTGCTGCAAACAGCCCCAGGGCAAGAGATGGCCACAGTTTCTCAGCCGTAAGGAGACCAAGACCCATCAAGGAGCAGCAATGGCACAGCCTCCCTTAGAGTTGGAGGATTTCTTTCTTGCATCTTCTTTTTGTTTTACAACTCAAAAGTGAAGTTAATTTCCTTTTCAGAGGTGCACAATATCTCCTTTTCTCTCTTTTTCTGTGTGTTGCAATAACGAAATGAACAAAAAACTTGTGTCAGTGACCTAGGGGAGCCCTGCTCTCAGTGAGGGCTTGGCAAACATCTGCCAAGGAGCTGCTGGCACGGGGAGCAGCATCTGCTGAGAGGGGCTGCTCGGGGGAACCTGTGCCTGGTCTGGGGTACCTACATCTTCCAGAGCTGGGGCAGGCCTTCACCTGTGGGAAATGGGCTCACCTCTGCTAATGATTTGCCCCAACTGAAAAGCTAACATCTTCTAAAAGAAGTACCAAAAAAATAATTATAGGGACTGTAGGAATACAATAAACCCCCTTCTTGCACAATTACAAATTCCCGACTCAGGAAATATTGGGTGGAAAATATCCTCTTTTTTTTTTCTAGATGAAGAGTTTAGGGTGAGGCTTTCTCTACCAGAAGGGACAAGAGGAGTCCAAGAACATGGAGGCAATGGCACAAGTGTCCCTGCAAGGTCAGAGCTTGGGTTATTTGGGGCTGGCTGGGTACACTGCAGCTCACAAATCCATTGCTGGGGGTGAATTCCTGAGAAAGGCAGACAGGGTTTTACTCTTTTTTGCAAAGATCTTTCCAGCCTGCTGGGGTGCAGCCAGCGTTGTGGGACACAAGCCAGCGTGTCCCCAGCTTGGCTCTGGCCAGGGTGGCACTGCTTTGGAGCAAGGGTTTGCTTTCCACAAGATACAGCAGAGCCCTCCATGGCTGCAGGTATCCCTCCCTCACCCTGGGCTCTGGCCTCCCAGCACTGAGCTGTGAATTTACTGGACAATAACCAGGGGTCACCTGAGACCCCTGGCTGGGAGGGGAAGAATAACAAAAGCAAAGAGAACAACTTCCATATTTATGGAAGGCTTTGCCTTTCTGTTCTGCTGGGTCCTGTTTGCTGTCAGAAATATGATGCCCAGCAATTAAAATAATAGCTTCTCCTACATGAACCAAAATCCCAGGCTAGAAAACAGAGGTATGGCAAGCAGATACAGGGCTGCTACAAGGTTCCCCCAGCCCTCCCACACATGTTGGCCCCAGCCCCTGCATGGTATCTCCCCACTTCCACAATTCTGCAGACACACAAGCACAAAACAACAAACAGTGTCATTTGGAACAATCATACCCCACTGAGCCTCACTGACAGTTTGGTTCAAGCCTGTGTTAATTTGTGACATCATAAATGAGTTTTCAGTGGAAGTAAAGGAGCTGGCAAGGCAAGTGTATGCAGCATACAGTTATCTTCATCAGGTACAAAGGCAATTAGGTTTGTACCCTGCAGGTATTTATATTGCAGTGCTCAACTGAAAGCACAGTGGCATCTAATAAATCTTTATTGGTGTGGAGTAAAGTGTCTGCAGCGGGTTGGGGGTATTCAGTTCAAAAATAGCTGCTGCACCTTACCCATGGTTTCTCTGCATGCTGAGGCACAGACCCACAATCCTGTCCTCGATAGGTGCCTATCGCAGCTGCATGGGATTAGCAGGAGAATGAGGGGAAGAAGCTTGGATATTCACTGCCAGAAAGTAAAGTAGCAGGGAATTTTGGTGTGTTTCCACACACGTGCATGCGTGTGCGTGCATCAATTCACGCATAAAGGCAAGAGGGAAAGAAGCAGCAAGGGAGCTGTAGGGGCAGGGCATTTTTTTGTATGGTTTATCCTTCAGAAATTACAGGTAGACCTAGTTAGAAAATCTGGACATTCAGTAGAAAGGAAGGAAAACAAACCAGGGGGTAGGGAAGGATGGCAGAATTTACCACAAAAATACTTCAACTTTTCAGAAGAAAAAGAGTATGGAATAAAAGTGGACTTAAAAAGCAAAATCTTTGATTAGCAAATGGTATTGCATTACCTAATGGGAATTTGTATGTTGTCACTTTGGGTCTCTTCTGCACATTGGGACCTTCCCTGGACAACCCCTTTCCTGTGGAGATATATGACAAGGCTTCTCCCCAGGAAAGGGTGGTTTGGTTTGGAAGCCCAGGCCAGAGGGAAGGGCAGGGAGTGTGCCACACCAGCCCCCACAGAGGACTGAAGCATGGCATTTCTGCATCCCAATTCTGGAATTTCACAAAAAAAAATATAAATCTGTTCTTTTCCAGTAATTTATTTTTGAGAAGTGATCAACATTTTCTGCAAGAGCACATTTTCATTTCGTAACACTTCCAGGCTGCTCTCAAAGTAGATTCTGACAAAACTAAGCTTATTTATAGAGCAACCGTTTAACTCACAAAAATGAGAGGCATCAAAGGGTTGTATATAGTCATTAACAAATGAGACTAGACGTTCCCATTCCATTTTTCCCTTGCTGGTTTTGAGTACTTGATATTTAATGACCTTACTTAGAAAAATTTCAGGGGCAGCACTTAAGCAAGGGCTTCAATTTAAACAAGTGCTTAAATGTTCTCTTGAATGACATCCCAAGACTTCTTTGGGGGAACAAAAAGGACACTAGTGGGATGTGTAGTAAAGGTGTGATACCTTTCAGTCATTGAAATATTTGCCTGTACTATTAACCCTTATTAGAAAGGATACAGCAGGGGCCTAATGACTTTTACTTTGCAACTGTCACTATAAAGCTCTGATTTTCCCTGCCCTGCAGCTTGTGTGCTCATTTACCCCGAGTGAAGCAAGTGGAAAGGGGAGTGCAGCATGCTTGCGTTTAGCTTGTTTTAAAGCTTTTACAATTTTAAATTAGAGTTTACTCTTGCTCAGGGAACAGAACAGCTGGCAGTCAGCCTCAGAGGACCCAGGGAGCCTGGCTTCAGAGAGAGGAAACCTAGTACCAATTAAAAATGAGGCTTAGACTTGAAGACATTTATGCAAAATATGCATAAACCCCCAAACCCACCCTGATGACATGATACAGTCTTTGGCTGATTGCTTTTTGGGAGGAGCTGTTAACTCATTTCTACCTTCCCAAGTTGACAGAAGGCACCACCCCAGGCTCATGGCAATAAAGGTTTCATAGCTTGTTATTCTTATTTTCCACGTACACACACGCGCATCTCAGCGTGGTGCACAGGTTCTGCTATTCACTGTACCTTATATGGTTTTATAAGCAATGACTCATGTGCACTACACGCTCAGGAGATGTACATGACGAGAGCAAATATGCATATCTATAATGTTGAGAGACAGCTTGTGCCTGTCTGTACCCACGTTCCATCTCATTGGAACGCTGCCTGTGCGGGCGAGCGGATAAAGTCTCTCCTCTTGCTGGCACTATCTCACATCGGATGCAGCTACTGACTATGGCTGAGCTATTTCCAACTGGTGACTGAGCATAAAGGAGAGAATCAGTTCCCCATTACATACCACATTGGGGCTTGGAGGACTCTCTGCTCAAGACACCTCTATTACGACACATCCACACACAAAAGTACCAAGTTCTGCACTGCCTTGAGACCCACGTAGCAATTTCTCACCTATCAGATACTAACACTGTGATCCAAGAGCACCACACCTCTGCTTTGCAACTATTGGGAACAAAGGGGAAATGTGCCATGGAGAAGGAAGACTTCCTATCAGTCTCTATCTAATATTTCTCTCCAGCTCTTGCTCCCTCGATTCTAAGGCATATATTATATCATCTCTGTCCATATATACGGAAAAACATCCCAAGGCACCGAGCCTGATTTTTACCCTCAGCTGCACATGCAGTTCCCATTAACATCAATGGGAGCTGCTCCTAAGTTCTGAATTTGGCCCCTGGGCTTGTCAGCCCAGTGCAACAGTGATTTTAGAAGGATCATGATAGTCAGAAAACATCCCCTATCGATAATCACCAACTCATTAAATGTGTTTCTTTTATATATGTTTGATTCCTTTTCTTCCCCTGAAGGACTAAACTTTTGGACGTGAAGACCAGTGAATTAAGTTCACATCCAGCTGAGCAAGGACTGCATAACAAATACTTCCCTGTAAAATATCATTGCTGGAGGCCACTTTCTTTTGTTAAATGTCCTCAATTCATTATTTATAGGCTAAAGCCTTTGCAAATTTTTCCCCTCTCCAGCCCCACCCTTGGTGTGAAAGTGCTGAAGGAAGGAATGACTTTAAATACATTGGAGAATAGCAGCATTAATAAATAATACAGCTTTAACCAACTTTGTCTAACATTGCTATAATTGAGTTATAAAAATTTCATATAAAATTTCTTGCCCAGATTCCTGTGGCTAGTTCAAGGGAAAAAGCAGAGTTTGTAATACTTACTACTTCCTTAGGAGACAGGAAGCTGTAGAATGGGAGGGTTTGGCTGGCTTTTTGGGTGACCTGAACCTCTGCAGAGGAATTTTGCTTTGCCGTGATCTTTGAACGGTGCCGGGAGCGTCTTCGCCGCGTTTTACGCCCTTCCTCCCGAGACCTGGCTCTGTGCCTGCAGGGAACACGAGCAGCCAAACCGTTATTCCTTGGTACTGCAGAAGTGCCCATTACCAGCTCCATATAGGCTCTTGGCACCCCTGTGCTAGGCCGTCGCATGTGGGAGGTCTTCCACATGACTGCTCCGTGGAGTCATGATGGAGAGAAAAGGGATGTTTTGCTTTTCTACTTCATTTTTAAAAATATTTTGCATCCAGGCTTTGGACCTCGACCTCAAATTTCAGCTCCAATTCATGGGGTTATGGTGGCTCAGGGCAAACCCTACGCTCACACAGCCTTGAATGTCCCTATGATCACAAATCTCCAAGAGAAGACACACTCTGCTCTTGCATGAACACCCCTCCAATTACTGATTGCATTCCTCCCCCAGATGATCATCAGCTTTTCATAAGAAATTCCCAGTAGTTAGGAAGACTGAAGTGGGAGAGTGAGGGTGGCTTGTTCTTAAAGTCAAGTGCTTTCAAAAAACATGAAACATGAACTCATGATGCGTATAAACTACGCGACTTGCTATTGCAGTGATGCTGAGTCTAGCACCAGCATCCACTTAGCTGGCCCCAGGACACATCTGTCATCCACAGGACTGAGATTTTAATCAGGTCAAAGATAGTGGCTCTAGAATGCCGTGAGCAAATGTATTTCCATTGCTAAGACCAAGTTTAAGGGTTTCCTGGGACATCAGCAGTACAGAGCCCTTGGGCTGGGGAAAGGAGACAAGGCTGGAATCAGCTGTCATGGGCTGCTCATCAGCCATGGGGATTAGAAGTGACTGCTGGACCGAAAAGCTGCAGCCACTGCTCCTCCAGCCAAAACCTTTCTGTGTCAGAGACCACAAGAGCTCAACTCCCAGTATGTGACATAGCTGCTACCAGAATGAGACATGGCTCTGCAGACAGTTTGTGGGTCACACAGGCTATTGCAATCACATCCCTGTGCCCACCAGGAAGTCTTGCCAGACACCCAGGTGATGTTACCTGCTTCGGCAGCGGGGGGAGTGGGACTCTGAGCTCTGGGAGCGAGAGTGGCAGTGGCGGCGACGATGGCGATGAGATTTCCGGGTGCGCCCACGGGAGCTTTAAGAAGCAGAGAGGAGAACCACCATTAGGATAACAGGCAGGGGGGCGATGCAAGAGCCCACAGCTGGAGGCTGAGGTCAATAACATTCAAATCAAAAAGAAGATCTGTGTTTTAAACCAAAGCGAGTGGGGTATGAAACATTGTGCAGGACACCAGGGCATGAAGAAATTCTCCATCCCTTCATCATTACATGGACATTAAGGCAAGCCATCTTAGCAAGATCTATGCTAGCATTTTGACTCTGTAGCCCACTGGGGGAAGATCTATAGACCAGCGTGCAGGAGTGCAGCAGACAGCACTAACCCTTTCTGTTCTCAAGGCCTGAAAGAGCCGTGTGCTTGCCCTTCATCCTGCAGACTACCCTAAGACAGCCAGGAAACAGCCAGGGACCTTCCCATTGCTAAGCCTTGTTGGGGGAACACCATCCTCTGCACACCCCATCACAAAGCCTCCCGTTTCTTGCTCCAATCCTACTTGTCAATGAGCAGATGCAAAAGGATGGGCTCCAAATACAGTACACTTGGTAACAGCCAGCCTTCCCCACGCTCTCTAGGCAGGGGGTTCTAGCCAGTCCTATAGGCAGCTCTTATGGTTGCTATATAAACATAAAGTGCAGCTTCCCTAACTGCAGCCTGTGCATGGTTCCTGCTTAAGGAGCAGGACCTTTTTACCTGGCTTCTTACAGGTGTCCAGTCACTGCTGTGCTTCCCTGTGCTCCATCCAGATCACTTCTGAGGGCTTACCCAACCCTGTTACTGTAGGGCCGCTGTGGTTTGTGCCAACAGCTGAAGTCCTGCATGCAGACAGCAGGGTGAGGGGGGTGGCAGCTACCTGTCACCCCCTGTGCCCATCCCCTCTCACTGTTGCCCACCACAGCAGTTATTTTAGTTCTGGCAGTGTAACTGTCTGCTCAGGCTGTGCTCACAGGCAAAGCTAACGATGGGTTAGCTGCTGGGAACAGCCTGCTTTCATGGCCATGCTCTGCCAGTCACTGGCAGCACTAACACAACCTGCTTGGGCACCATTTAGCAATTTGCCACTACAAAAACTCAGCAGATCGATTGCTTCTCGATCAGCAGAAAAGCATCTCCTCTAAGACAAAAGGGCAATCGCTTGAACTCCTGGCCATTTCCTATGACACTTCTCACACCCTATTGTTATATTTATAAAAACTTCACATTCTAGGATCCTCCTTTCTTATTTCCCTATAGCTCAAGTCAGCCGCACTGAACAGCTCTCCCTCACATGGTGGATTTGTGTGAAAGCCTCCATGTTTGCTCCTTACCCTCCACATCAGTCCCTCCTGTTTAAGGGTTTTCCCTTTCTGCAGGAGGAGGAAAAACTAGTCCCGTGTAATTTAGATAACCAGTTGCTCAACACAAAGATAAGCCAAAGCAGTGTGATTATACAAAAATCCTGAGCGCAGATGGCTCATGGGATCTATCTGATCCACGCCTGGGAGCAATAAGAAGGTTTGCAGAAATTGGGAGGGGCTCAGCTGTGATTTGTGAGATGAGAGCTAAAACGTCTTGGCTGGTTTATCCCCAAAGAGCAATTTTAGCAGCTCTTGTTCCCCCAGGTCAGCACATACGAGCAGGGCATCTGGT
>BJBW01004949.1:262950-307938 GCA_004320125.1 Scolopax mira
GTGACACTGGCAGTGTCAGGGGTTGTCTCTCTGTTGTCTTTCTGCCTAAGGGCTAAGAGTTGTGTTGGGAATAATTAAAGGGCAGACCCTACTAATACCAAACAAACCAGCAAATTTCCACCTGCTAACTCAGTTTCCAGAAAGATATCCCAAGTCCCAGCAAAGCCAACCAGGGGTTTGGTGTCCTGGGTTCAGCCCTAAAACAGTTCCCTTTCTCTAAAAGCAGGTAAGAAGCCACAAATTTCTATTCCCAGAAGACAGAGAAGGCAGTGAAAAGCAGAGAAGGCTTCAGGTCTTCCTTCCAGCCCTGAAGAACCACATTTTATACCATACCCCTGGATCACCTTGCCCTGTAGGACAAGAATTGTGCTCTGCTAACACTCCAGGGCAGTTGGGAACCTCAACCCCAGATTTTTGCAACCTCCTCTGTCACCTGCAAACAGTCCCTTCTCATCTCTAGTATCCATTGCCTTCTGCTCCCTTTCAGATATTTGGTTGTATTGTATATCATAAGCACGCTTACTGCAACCTCCAAGAGCAACAAACCAGGAGGAACTAAAGCCCTTCTCAGTAAGAGGGGTGCTTTTTGGGCAGTGGAGGCTGTGGGGTCCTGCACTCCTCGAATTTGAGTTTATCTCCTCATTATGCCCCCATCAGAAAAGCTGGAGCCTCTACTCAGGACTAAATGAACAAGATACTGTACATCCCCGAGAGATACAAAAAATGTATCAAATGATAAACCCTTTCCCATTCCAGCAAAACCAGAGTTGCTGCTTTTTGCTGCAAAATAATCCTGAGAATTGCTGAGAGCTGCAGAGCCAGCATTAGCTCCAGGGGACCCACCACACCAAGCACTTCCTAGCCCCGCAGCTCTCTGCAGGCAGAGCAGGGAACACCATGAATCACTACTTACTGTTTTTTGTGTTTTCTTTCTTCCTTTCTCTTACTTTTGGGGCTTGAAGAACTAAATAAGAAATGGCTAATTAATTCGGAGATTTCTGGTCTGATAAAAAGCTGCACAATCACACATCAATGTTACAGCTAGATTGGCCAAGAGTGTGCAATAAAAATGAAAGGGATTAATGATTCTTCCTCAGCACAGGGGGTCTGAGTGCCTGCTGACAAATCTAGCTCATGCGCTTGGCCAAAAAGGATCCTTAAAGTGATCAGCCATCCTGGTGGCTTTGCATTTTCTCATAGAGGAGAGGAATACTTCTTGATATTGTACACACACATGCTAGAATCAGGAATTCTTCTAGTATGCAGCTGGAAAGCCACCAACTCTGAATGTTGCAAAGATGGGCAGTGCTGGGGGATGTCATACTGTTTGAAAATGAAACCATAAGAGAAATGAAGACCCAAGGTGCAGGGTGGATGTGGCTACCAGGGGCTGGGTTATATCAAGTGGTCTTTTCCAGTTTCGTGCTTGATTGCACAGGTTGGGCTGAGGACCTGATTCCCGTGGGGTCTGAGGAACGCTTAAGGCTAAATAGAGAGAGGGTAGCTCCACACCCACAAGGGGTGGAGAGAGCCAAGAAGATTCTGCAAGGAGACATGGAAGAAAAGTGCTGTGCCTCCACCCAGTGGACATCAACCTTGTGAGATCCTGAAGAAACCATTAAACTCTTATTTCTAAGGAATCACCCACACTTGCTCAACTCTTACCTGTGTCTTCTCTTCTTTGAAGATAACCTGCAAGACACAAATATGTATATTGAATACAGGGTCTCACAAAATTGGAAATTTGAATCAGGGACAATACGGTTAGACCCAGCGTTAGACTGAGCACTGTGAGGAGACCTCATGTATCACCTGAGTAGAATGGCCTTGGCTCTCCTTTAGCACTGGCAAGGGGGGAGCTGAGAAATGCTGGTGTGGTAGAAGTGAGTGGCACAATCTAGAAATAGTTGAGAATATGATCCTCAGGATAACAAGTCTATAGACATCTATATTTATCTCTCCTGTCCCTGGTGAGTCCCTTTTCTCTGCTACTGCCTCCACATTTTTGCACTGTGCTTCATTTGAGTGGGCAGAGGTGAGTCCAGTTCCTGTTTTCAGTATGAAGGACTGAGTAGCAGTCAAAAAAAAAAAAAAAAAAAAGAGTCCTTTCTGTATAAGTCTAGAGCAGCCTCACAGTCAAATCAGTGTTATGCCTCTGTCTTGCCTCCTGGAGCATCCCTAGGATGACACAGGAGCCACCATGCTCCTGGGTACTACAGGTTCAAAGCCAATAAGCATCTCACCCAGGAGTCCTGTCAGGAGACAATATCCATAAAAGAGCACAAGAATCCATCCTTGGAAAGGAAGCATTTTAAAGGAGTTTCTATATCCTTGTATCTCCTTCCTCTCACCCTCCCTCTTCTTTAAGAGTCAAGCTCAACTTTTCACCCCGTTATCCATTTTTGGTAGTTTCTCTCTTTGGTTCAATATACTGTAAATACATGAACTTTCCAAGGGAGATAGCATCCACCCTTCTTTTCAAATATTGGTTTAACGATTGAGAGAAACTAGTGAAATATTTGCAATTTTAAAATTTAATCGTGCTCTTTAAATTAAAAATGGGCTTCAGAAGGGGAATGTGGAGGCAGTCACCTGGGGCTGTGAGGGAAGACTGAGACATAGATGCAAGGAGCTGATTTGAGCCTTTTGCTGCTCCAAACATGGACACTTTATTTTTTTTTTGGGCTGGGGGAGAAGGGAAAGGGCACAGTGCAAG
Organism: Scolopax mira; assembly: GCA_004320125.1. Lineage (NCBI taxonomy): Eukaryota > Metazoa > Chordata > Aves > Charadriiformes > Scolopacidae > Scolopax > Scolopax mira. The sequence goes on from BJBW01004949.1 coordinate 265,667, forward strand.
CCTTGGTGTCCCAGAGGATGGAAGCCATGTGGAACAGGACAGCATGGGCAGCAGGGAGAGGCTCAGCAACCTCGAGCTGATTTGGCTCATCTGCCTCTTCCCCCACAACCCTGACAGCTCATGTTTATCTGTTTACACTGGGTCTGCACTCCATTTTATGCTCTCCTCGGCTGTCTGTCTTCCACCTCCCCATGGGGCCCTGCCCTCTGGGCGGCCATGATGAAGAGTCAGGAATTTGACGCCTCTCTCTGCCTCCTGGCGCTGGGCTCCACCGGCTGCCCCACAGCAGGAATGTCTTCCACCCCTTGTCCAACCTGCCCCCCCAACAGCAGGGAACTAAATTTTTAAGAGGAAAAAAAAAATAATTACCTGTTTCTTTTTCGCTTCTTGGAGCTTTTCTTCTTCTTCTTCTTCACAGGTGAGGGGCTGTAGGAGGGAGACCTGAGAAGGCAGGGGGGGCATTAGCGACCACAGGGCTCCACACAGTGTCCTCCCCAACCACCCCAACCCTTACCCCATCTCCAAAGGCATCTCCCCGGGGTGGAGAGGGGCAGGGGGTGCCTGGCACCCCCCAGGATCTGTCTTGGCCTCCACTGCCCTGAGGGGAAGGGTGAGAAAATGGCGGCGCCTCCACCCAGGCACCTTCCCGTGTGGCTGGGCCTGTGGAAACCCCCAGCACCTCCCAGAGGGTATCCAGCCTTTATTTTACATTATTTTCCCTCCCACCCTTCACACAGGGAAGGGCAGTCTGTCCCCTCCTGCCTGACACACCGCCATGGCCACCCTCACCTCCTTCGCTTCTTGTGGCTGGATTTCTTCTTCTTCTTCTTCCCCCGGGGCGGCGGCGTACGTTCCTCATCGCATGAGGGGCTAAAGAGGGGAGAAAACAACAACAACAAAAAATTAAAATAATAAAAATATGTCCAAATCTGCTCACATGGGGCTCCTCTCCCCCGTTTGCTGCTGTCCTCACCTCCGGGATGGCCAGGGCAGAGAGATCAGTTTTCATGGTGGACCTGGGTTGCAGGCGAGTGCCTAATTACCCTCTAACAAATAATTTGGTCACAGTTTAAATGAAGTGTCTCCTCCGTGGGTTTAATGGAGATATAACGAGACAGCTACTGTACGCCACGGTGATGCCAGCTGATTATTTAAAACGTGTTTGCTGAGGTTAACAACTCCGTAACAGATTTATAGGTTTTTTTGCTCTTTGTAAATATGCTTTAAATAATTAATTGGCATTTAATTTGCATACAATAATTATTGCAAACAGATGCATCTAACTGTAATAAAAGACTTGACATATGTTAAATGGCAATTGATTAGAAATATATATATTTATTGAGATGTTATGGTAATTTAATGAGATATGCATCTCTTACACAGTTGTTAAACCCTGGGGAAAAAAAAAAACCTCCTGTAAATTAATTTATTTTTTTAAATATATGATGCCAAATTGTGTTATGTTTCAATGAAAAGCAAATACCGTGGTTAAATTAATTGAGAGCACTGGGCTGAAAATATGGCAGATACTCCATGGCTACTCATTAACCAAAGCAAATGCTCATAAAAAAAGAGGGCAGCTAATGGCAGCCTGTGGATCCCCAGCTTGATTCCCAAATCAACCTGCAGATCCCCAGATCTGACTGTGGATCCCCAAAAGGGACTGAGGTTCATGGGGGGCACAACCATATCCCCAGGGCTTCTGAAAAAAATCACTGCTGGATTGTGTCTCAGTTTCCCCACTTGTGGCCCTGCCAACTGGAGGAGCCCATAGCAGGGACTGTGTGGAGGCAGCCCTGCGTTTGGAAAATGCTGTGGTATCTTCGCTGCAGAAACAGGCCAAAAATGGAGCAGTTATTCTGCAGAAAGAACGAATGTTATTGTTAATGAATGTCCTAATGCAGAGCAAAAAAATTACTTTGGGAGGGGACGCTCAGCCCCCTGACAGTTGCTTACTCAGGGCTTGAATTACTACCAAAATTACACAGTCATAAAAAGCCAATTGTTTAGTGCTTTCAGTACACTTTCTTTTTAAATCGCTCTGCAAAACAAAACTGTACACTAGTGCTCCAGTTGTGAGCTGTGAATAACCAAGTACTTGCAGTACTGGTTATTCTGCAGTAACTGCAGTAAATCCCAGGTGCAACCACACTGTGGCCCTGAAGAGCACCCAAATACTCCTCCTTGCTCTCCTTCTCCTCCCAAGGATTCCACCCACCAGGAGAAGCTGGTTGAAGGGGAGAGCCTATTTCCAAAGGCCTGCAGTGACAGGATGAGGGGCAATGGGTTTAAACTGAAGAAAAGCAGATTTAGATTGGAGATTAGGAAGAAGTTCTTAACTATGAGGGTGGTGGAGCATTGGAAGAGGTTGCCCAGGGAGGTGGTTGAGGCCCCTTCCCTGGAGACATTCAAGGTGAGGCTCAACGAGGCCCTGGGCAACCTGGTCTAGTTGGGGGTGTCCCTACTGACTGTGGGGGGGTCAGACTAGATGACCTTTGTAGGTCCCTTCTGGCCCAGATGGTTCTATGATGGACCTGAGCAACCATCTCAACTCCTGATGCTGGACCCCAGCTCCCAGGTGCTTTCCCCTTGCACAGATTTGGACCCCCCCAGAAAACAGACACCCATGGGTCTGGGTGCCACGGCCAGGTACCACCATGGCTGAGGGAGAGAAATCTCTGACCACGCCGTACAGCCACAGGCGGTTTCTGTAGAGCAATTCTCCCTCACACAAGATAAAGCCTTTTGTCTTTGATGTGGGAGCTTTCTCCCTGCACTGATCCGATTTTAATTGTTTCTCTGTGATTGTAATCAAAGTCTAATTAAAAATACGCTTTAGATTATTGTTCCGGTTGGCCTGAAATCTGAAGATATGAAATGTGCTTTCTTGGTCTTTCTTTCAGCATCTTTAACCAAACGGAGAGGCTTTAATCCCAGAGACAGTTAAGCAGGCAGGGCTCAGAGACCTCAGTTGCTTCATTTACAATGTTCAATTTGTTTTTCCCCTCTCAAGTTGTCAGGGGCTAATGATAAACCAATAATGAAGCTGTGTCCTAATGAAGCCAGTGCTGCTGCTCTGATCTCGGCGTGGGGAGAAGGGGATTGCTGAGAGTGATGCCCAGCCAGGGGTAGCCTGTGGACCTGGTGACACGCATCGTTGCTGGTCTTCCAGCCAGGATTACTTGCAAGGGGGCTGTAAGACTAATACGTTGAGTGGAAGTGAACTATAGATGTAGACACAGCCAAAGATTCATGCAATTGCATAAATTTGCACTTGGGGAGGGTCATTTAACCCCTCCCCAGCTCTCACAGAGCCCCTCTGCCATTCTGCTGCTTTGGGATGACCCTGCTCACAGCTCTGGTTCCTACCTGCGTGAACTGTGGTGGGCATGGTCTCGTCTCTCCTTCCCTTTGGCACAGCCATTGGTGGTGAAGGCTTCTTTCCCTGTGCGGCCACCCAGCTTTTCGGGACATCTGTCCTCTGCAGGGTACGGCAGGCGGCTGAGCGTCCCACTGCAGGAGCAACGGGAGAGAGTGAGCAATAAAGAACCAGGCTTGTTTGCTGAAGGCTTCCCATGTATGGGAGAATCCCCTTTCCTGCTGTGAAGAAGAGCTGCAGGTTGCTCCTGGTCCCATGGCGCTCATCCCTGCACCATGGGAAATGCTCCAGAAAGCCCCCCTTTCCAAGGCAAGCTGCCCCCCAGGGTGGACATGCTGTGCTTGCCTTTCAAACAGAGATGCCACAAGCATCATGCAGCTGAAGAGCAGTCAGATGACCCCACGCTGCAGGAACCTAATCAGAGCAGCACCCTTAGACACCTTCCTCTGCCCTGAGGGTTTTAAGCTCAACAGCTCAGAGAACAGTAGTCCTGCACTTTGGCAGAAAAAACCCACTTCTGCATTTCAAATGCCGTTCCCCAAACCTCCTATTGTACTGCCAGTACCTTGCCACATGTCCTCACCCTATCCCCCCGGCCAGCACCTAAGTAGAAGCAAGAATTGGCAGGCAGAGGACAGCCCTCCTCCCCACTCCTACAAATAGGGTGCTGGGCCAGTAAACACAGCTGGTCCTGATGAAAGCCCAAACTGGAGAACCTGGGAGAGCCCAGCAGAGGTAACAAGAATCACCTGGGCCAAGCAGGTGGCTGCCAGAGCTCTGGAGAGACCATGAGGATTGGTGAGGAGCACAGCCACAGGAAAGCCTGGGGTGAGAGGTCTCCAAGAAACATCAGGACTTGGACAGGGCAAGCTCAAATGGAGAAAAGAAAGCAAATGGAGAAAACAAACCTGAGCTCAGACACTCAGGAGGAAAGTAAATAGGTTTTCAGGTCCCACAGAGGTTTATTTCAAAGAACAGAAAGATTAATAGAAAGCCATAAACCATACCCGGCAGGGGCACCAAGAATGCTATGGGTTTATTGTCATCCAGAGGATTATTTGAATAAATAAAGCAAGATTTGACATGTCCAAGCCTGACCTGGCTGTGGGGTGGTACCAGTGGTGGGCAGGGCTCAGCTGACAGAGAAAGTGTCCCCATTTCTTTCCATTATCATTTTGAAGCCAATCTCAGGAATGGGTTGTGGGTGCTGCTTTGGGGTTTAGCTGTCCCCAGGTCAACTCTGCAAGGTCCCACTGCTGCATCTGCCACCCCACCCACCTTGTCCCTTTGCACGCCAAAGCTCCAGGCCATGTGAAGTCCCCAGAGCATGGGGAGGCTGGGATGTCCCCTGCCAGCCCCGCAGCTACAGTGGCTCAAGTATGCCAGGAGAGTGCATTGGCTGCAAGAGACCATCACAGCCATCACACACCAGGGAACATCCTGCGACCTGCCCCAGCCATGAGCAACACTTTTTGGGGCTGGAGTTGGCACAGGAGCACCTGGAGAAGAAGGGTCATTCCTTTCTTTCTACCTGTGTTTTCTCTCTCTCAACAAACTCCCACTTTCTCTACTAGCTGACTCCTTCCTTGGGCCCAGTTTGTAGTACCTGAACATTTAAGGACACGCATCAGCCAAGTACAAGTGACAGGGACCAGTGGAGAGAAGCTGGCTGAAATAGTTCTGGCCCAGGACATGCAGGAGGTGATGGTTCCTCTGGCTTTAAAAATGTATCACTCTGCTTGTAATAAAATCCCCAAGTCTCTTCCCAACATCTATGTTATTTTTAACCATCCGGGAAGATACATGGTTAATTGCTTTCTTTGTACAAGCTAATTAGCTTTCCCAAACCCCTTTTAAAAGCACCCTTCTGAGGCTCAATCATTAGGATCCATTAAAAATGTCCCCAAATTAATGACCTGTGCAAAATCTGGGCTGGATCAGCTCCAGCAGCGGGGGTGGGAGGGTTCCTTCTTGGGCTGGCAGCGTGATGAGATGTCACTGCCTTACAGGAGGGACCCGGGCACGGTGGGCAATGTCCCTCTTGCCCCAGCCCCTACTCCCACTAATGGGATTTTCAGGTCCTGCGGTTACAACATATTGGCCTTGAGGCAGCCAAGGGACTCCTGCCCTGCAACATGCTAGGAGCCATTTCTTCTGAGCTTGGAAGTAATTATTGATGGAAATAATTATTCTCCAATCCCATCAAAGGCTGGCTTCAATTCAACTGAATGTTCTCCTCTGATGAATGTTAGAGTCACTAACACTCTAAACTGGCTGGTAATCCCCTTGTGTTAAACTCCATAGGCATTGATTGAATGTATATAGAAAACCATATTTTTTATTTGTTGTCTTTCTTGTCTTTCGTGACTGATATAAAAGCGCTTGCAGTTTGGCGTGAACGATTGCTGTGGCCTCAAAGGAGAGGATTATCACACCTGCAGCAGAAAGGAGAAAGCCTCTGCAGTTGCTTTGCTGGAGCTGGACCTGGGAGGGCACTTCCAAGCTCAGGACAGAGTATTTGGAAAGCCAATACAGAAGCTTTATTACCTTGCCCTTTTCAGCCCTGGCTGGGTCTGCGTTCCCATCATCTCTACAGCCCCTGGTGAAAAGGGAGGAGCGGCTCCAGCCAACTGGAGCCCCAGAACCAAAAAAGGTTAAAGCATCTCTGATGAGTCTATTAGTTGAGAATGTTTCAATGGCATTAAACCAATGACGGATGCCTCACCTGGGGACAGGGAACATCAGCCTATGAAAGGACACAAGTGCCTGTGACAGGCACAGCATCCCAAAGGGAAGCAGGAGAAACTCCTGTGCCTGCAGCCACTCATTAACCAAACTCTTGCTGTTTCTCCCGAGTAACGTGCATGAAGTGCATGGACAGGTGATTAAATGTCTCATCTTTCCTCTCCTTTCCTCAGCTGGAGGTATTGTCTGTGCAGGGGCAGGCAGATGGCAGGTTGGGGTCCCCCTGTCTGTCTCATCCCCTCATCTCTCTACCACAGACACCTCCGATGCACCTCTGCCCTGGGCTCTTGGCCCCAGCAAGGATGGTCTGAGCTGCTCACACTTCTAAAATCCACAACTTTGGGATGAGAAACCTTTGGCACTAGCAAAATAATGCTTTTATTTTCTCTCCTGCTCTCTAGCTTTGCTCATCTGATTGAAAAAAAAAACAGTCGAACTGCTCCTGTGTCCTGGGGGAAGGAGGGGGCAGAAAAGAAGGTTGTAGAGACACCTCCAAGCAAAAACTCCAGCAGATGTGTTTACGTAAAGCTCTTTGAAATATGCACTAAAAATACCTCTTCAAAATTAGGAGATGGGGAAAATTGTAAGTGCTTCCCACAAACACACACACAAACACCCCACGGCAGGTTCTTTCCCCATCTCATTCAAGCCGTTATTATTAGTGCGGCAGGAGCCCTGCAGTTTGTTATTGAAAATTATAATAGCAAATCACTGAGATATTTTCCCTGATTACACAGACTCCAAGCCAGTTCAATTTTAATCTTCTCCCCGCTATTTTTTCCCGTGCATCAGCAGAGGCACCAGCTGCAGAAAAGCGCGTGGTTTTCTTGAGGCAGTTCAAACACAGAAGAGAAATACAATTCCGTAATATACATTTTTTTCATTCAATTTTTGCCAGCCGTGACTCGCCTCCCCCTCCTGCTCCCGGGAGCCCTGTGTCCTGCTGCAAGCCTGAATGCAGCAGTCGTTCCTTTTGCCTCTTGGACTCCAGAATCCTTGAACGACCACTCTGATCGCATCCCGGGCCAAAAAAAGCAGGTTGGCTCTTTATTTTCCAGCAGTCGATTTTCTATGCACGGTTGAAGCAGAACAGAGGAGCTTCCCTGCTGGAGGAGGCCCCAGGAGCAGCACGGGGGTCAGTGCCAGCTGCTCGGGGGGATGTGGTGCGGTGGAAGCCCACGGGGAGGGCTCCATCCCGGGCACCAGCTGGTGGTGGCTCCCACTGCTCAGCACGGGATGGACGGGTCTGTCAGAGTGTAAAACTCCACGGGGAACAGCGATGCTCCCGTGGACCATCTTAGGCAGGGTCAGACGCCAGTGTGAGCACAACCTCTCCCTGCTCCCCATGGCTGGGTCTTCTTCTCACTGGGGACACTTCCCATCCCTCTTCCCGACCAAGAACCCGGCCGCCTTGCAGGGCATGGCATTACCTTCCCTCGCTGCCAGCGATCCAGGATGGCTCCACCGACCGCCTGCCAGCGACAGCAGAGATAAACCCGAGGAATATGGCATGTGCTCCCATCGTTTCTAAAGGAAACCTGGACTGCTGCCCCATCTCGAGCGGTTTCTACAGCATCTTGTGCCTCCCACGCTGCCGGCTCTGAGGTCCCTGTGGTGCTTCATGCTCGTCAGCACCTGCACGCTGCCAGGGCAGGTTTGCTCTCAAGGGGACAATCCTGAGCCTTTCCTTTCCTCAAATCCTCCTTCTTAGACAAATAGCCTGCAGGTTCCCATGCCTGTAAAGGAGCCAGTTTTCTCCTCAATCAGGGAATAGCAAAGGAGGAGCCTTGGCTTCTCCCTGGTGCCTGCAAACAGAGCTGAAAGTACCAGTGTTACCCTGAGCTGCACCATGGCACAGCAATCCTGCACACCCCTGGCCCATGTTTTGGGGGACTTCAGGCTCCTGAGTGACCCTGCCATGCCAGGAACTGGTCTCAGGAGGGACTGGGGCCAAGAGTTTACACTAAACCTGTAGCTCCACAGCCACTCTCCTCCCGTCTGACCACAAACAGCACTTCCAGAGACCCCCCTGTCATCATCCCAGAGCTCCCCGGTGAAGGGGGCAGAGCTGATGGCCAGACATGGGGGCAGCCCTCAGCAGCCCTCGTAGAGCTTGCAATTAGGAAAAGCCTGAATCTGAGCTCAAATTTCTCAATAACCACTTGCCCACAAGTGCAAACCCAAGCCAAGCGAAGGGCAGGACCACTAGTGGTGGTGGTCGGGCACTTCCCACCACAACACTGGAAGCTGAGGCATGCTGAGAGACAATGCTCAACTTTCTAGAAAGGTTTTAGCTAAAAAAACGAACTGAAGGATGGCCCAGACCAGAAGTGCTTTGCCACTATCTGCTGCATGGTCAGGCTGGAGAGCACCTTCGTGCCCAACTAGCTCCACAGTGCCAACCCCCTCACCCAGGGAGTGTCCCCAGTGCCACCACAGCACCCCGGGATCAAGCCAGGAGAGCACTATTCTCCCAGTGAGCCTGGGCTCGCTCTTTAATGAGGAATCCACCCTGTGTGCTGCCAAGCGATGGCAGGACTGGGCCATAGGATACTCCATCCACAGTGCTTGGCCATTATGGATGCTCTCTGCAAGGCACCGATTCCCTCCTTTGTCCAAAACCCCACGCCGTTTGGCATGGTGAACAGCAGTGAAATAGTGTATTTGCCAATAACATAGCTCATTAAATTTTAATCAAATAGGGGATTGTAAGCACACAGTTACCAGGAGCTCCTGGGAGTGCTGAGAGATCAGTTTAAAAATGAATTAGTAATAAGACATGTTGGAGGCAGCAAGATGCCGGCTGGGGAAGATCCTCTTGGAGTAGCAACGCTCCCTTTACCTCTTGCACAAAGCTTTTTCCTCCTCTCCTTTAATTTGCTTTTTTTGACTTGCTTCTAGGAAAAGGGAAAACACACTGGGTGTCCTGACACTTGGATCTAATTCCAAAAAACCCAACCTGTTCACACAGCTGCCTCCTGTTTGCGGAGCTGCCCCGGGAAAGACTCTTCTTGACAGGGAAAGCGTGGAGAAGACAGTTGCCCCATCCACCCAGGCTGGGGGCAAGGACACTCAGGTCACCCCACGCCGTAAATAAACCACCCCATGTGCCGGTGCCAATGAACAGCAATCCCAAGGGCTTAGCTTGAAATGACTCTGACATTAAAAAATGCTCAAGACTCCATCAGGACAGACCTGTGGGTGCATCCTAATGGGTGTCCCCAAGGGACATCACCCAAGCAGTTCAGTGTCATTGCTGCCCTCTTAATTTGGGGCAGAGGATAACATTTTCTGCCAATGAATGGCCACTGGTGTAGGGGAACCCCAGGGAGCAGCCAGCAAAAACCTGTCTGCTGCACTTGGGGGGGGCTGGTGAGACTGCAGTCTCCAGATATCCCCTCATTTGGGACTTCTCTCCCAAACACCCATCCATGATGCCCAGGGCCACCTGGGACCAGGAGAGCTCAGTGACACCATGAGGAGCAGATGTCCCCATGCAGGGATGCGTGGGCAGCAATTAGCTCCTGCTGAAAGAAATTAAGCAACAGATTTCTCCTGCTGGAGAGATGAGCCTTCGATGTTCCCAGCCCAGGAGGGGAAGTGGCAGGAGGGGTTTAAACCCCTGCTACATGCTACCAGGGTTTTTTATTGACAGAAGGGCCCTTTTCCTCCCTGCATCACATCTCCTATGTCAGCTGAGATGGGAAATTCTCAAATTACATCTTCATGGGTGGGAGGGTTTGGTTTTACTCCAATCCTCCTTCCCTGTAACACCCTCTGTCCCATGGGAAACACCTCAGTGGTCTTGCCAGCTGCCCGGGTGAAGGGGTTTTAAGTTAAGGAGAGTACCTGGGAGGGAAGGCAGGTCCTTTCCTTCTCCCACTGTGCTCCAAGGAGGGAGAAGCCATGATCGTGCCACCTGGTGCTCAGTGCTGCAGCACACAGTGCTATTTCAGGGAAAGAGCCAGAAAGAAACCTCCCTCTCCAGTCCCAGGTCTTGTCCCCAACCCTCCACGCCACTCTGCATCCCTGAACATTTGAAATCATCCCAAAAAAGGAAGGGGATAATATTTCTTGGCTTCCTGCTCCTTAGGTGGAAGGTTTGGAGGAGGCAGGCGGGTCCCCGGGCTTCTGGGCCCCCTGGTAAACCACTTCTCAGCACATCCATCTTTAATTGGGTGTGATAATAATTTTATTGCTTGCTGAGATTTGTGAGGCTGAACTAATATTTGTAAAATGCTTTGCTGTCCTCAGCTGAAAGGCAATCGAGAACAGCAAAGCACCAGTGTTATTCACATTTGGATAATCCAGAATTATTCATAAACAAAATCAAGATTATGCAAATATATTCATTAGTTTTCAGAATACCTCCAGGAAAATAGAGGAATTAGTCTTGTTAACAATTATATATTATGTAAGTGTGTGTCTAAGCACACACAGACCCACACACTATCAGTGCTGGGGCACGTTCGCCTGGGACTCGTCCCAGGATCTTAGAGCATTGCAAAGAAGGGCTCGGCCTTTGCAAAGCAACCATCTCAATTTGGGGATATCCCAATGTCCCACGGCAAGTGACAGCACCCAGTGCAGACCCTCTGGGCTCCCACCAGCTGCTCTTCAGCCGAAACGCAGAGACATCCCCAGCATCCCTTCCTCACCCATCGCGGACAGCCCACGCCTGAAAAACCACCTAACTCCAGCCAAAACAGCTTTTCCTACCCAAATGAGGAGTTTTACAGTACAGGCAGGGCCGGGAGGCTGCGGGGGTGGGATTTGGATGCAGCCCCCTCGCCCAGGACATGTGCTAGCCCTCACCCCGATGCCAGCTGGCACCCAGCTTGGCTTTCTGCAGTGCAACACCACCGTCTATTCGGGGTGTGCTGGGAAAGGGGAGATAAAGGTGCATTGAAAATACCGCATGGTTTAATTAATGCCACATGCCTTTCACTCTATAGGTTGTGTGGATTGTTAATTATTTTTATAAAGAAAATAATTAGTCCCAATCAAGGCAGAAGCTCTCCAGAATTACAGCTCATTAACTGCTCTCACATTTTTCTGTTCTATAAAAAGTCATGTGGTGCTGATGAAAATTATAGACCCTTGGAATCAGCATTAAATACAAATTCAGACAGTATTACCATCCTATTACCATCAACCGCATCGACTTGGCTTCGGTAATTGCAGCTGGAGATGAAGTGCAGGGATTTCTGCTCTGTACAATCTCTGAAAACAACCACTCTGCCCATTAGTTTGCCGGAAACAATGTGACACCAAGCCCCAACTTGGCCAAATACGTCCCTGAGGAGATGACAGCCACCAAGGAGAAAGGGGAAAGCAAGGCAGCTTTGCTGGGGATGGGGAGATGGGAGTTGCTCAGGTTTGGTTCAGCTCCTGTTGGTGGTGGGGCTGCTCCTGCACAGACCAGGGGGAACCAGGCAGGTCTGGCACTCATCTAAATTAGGAAGGTGAACCAGCTAATGATGTGGCAAATCTCCCCTGTGAGCTGGGGTAGCAAAGCCACCCATCCAAGGGATGGAAAGCACTAGGAATTGCAGAGGGGACAAGGAGAACCCTTTAAACAGTGGGATCATCCTCATGGAACATGGGGAAAAGAAAACACAGAGGGATGCTCTTGTCAGGGATGCAGGAATATCCCCAAGCATCTCCCTCTGGACCATCGTGGTCCAGGCACCACACTGGGGCTGACTCTATCGAACGCCGCAGAGGCTTCGCTCAAAGCCTAATTGAAAGAAATCACAGCACGTTAAAGGGAGTTCAGGTCAAATCGATGCCGACACGGCGGGGAGGGCGAGCGGGCCAGTGGCCGTGTCCCAGCACTGGCTCTGCAGGCAGGGTGTAGGCTGTGGCCATGGGCTTCACTGCCTGCTTTTCCATCATGGAAAGGCAAGGTGGGACCCGCCGTCCCCTGCTCCACGATGGACAAACCTGGCTGCAGCGCAGGGCGAGGGTTGGCAGCGTCAGCCTGTGGCAGGGAGGGGGTAGGGGAGCCGCAGGGTCCTCGGGATCCTGCTTTTCAGTTTCCATTAATCAGGGATGAATGTGCCCTCGGTGGCATTCGCAGCCCAGCAGAGCCAGCAGCCAGCTCTTTGGCCCACGAGCCGCCACCGCAAAATTAACCCACCCATCCCCGGGGTGGCAGCTCCCATGCTGAGCGCCTGCCCTTGAGCATCCGAGCCTGGTTGGAGGGATGAGGATGGGGAAATTGGGGTTGTGGGTGGAAAAAACACTTCTGGGGAGCCCTCAAGGGTGGTAACTACACCACGAGGCAGCAAATGGTGGGAGCCAAACCTGCCACTGGCACATGCTCTGGGTGCTGGGATGCTCAATGCTCTCAGCAAGGGCAGGGACGTGCCTGGGGCATGAAACAGCTGCATCTCCCAGCCTGGACTCTTTGAAACATCCAAAAAACCCTCTAAAACATCCAAAGGACATTCTTTACCTTTGCTGGCTTCTGAACCACATGTGGGAAATGTTTGGGCGAGCACAAGGACTGGTCCAAAACTGCGCCAACAACTTCTCCAGCCATCAGACTGAACAGGCAACAGCGTCCCTGCATCCAGGGACACCCCGAGATGCTGGGGGAGATGCAGCCAACAACTTCTGTGTCCTGCAGAGCTCAGTCCCACAGAGGAGCCCTCTGGGACAGCCAGACACAAGGGCTCCTTGGGACACAAGGCTAGAGGAGGTCAACCAGGAGATCACATCCATCCTTCATAGGAGGCACAGGGCACACCCAAGGGGTGCTGGGCTGCAAAATGCCCCTATCTCTGTGATAAACCAGCAGCTCCCTTTGTTCCTCCCCGACCCAGACCCCACTCCACCTCCCTCTCCCCGGCACGCGTTACCCACCCACTTTTCTGCTCCGGTGGCCCTGCAGCATCGCCCTTCATTAAGCATCACCCTTCATTAACTCAGCCAACACGTGGCTGACGGGCAGACAAAGGCAGGGCTGGGGCAGGCGGCTGCAGCAGGCAGATAACCACCAAGCCCATCCACCACAGCAGGGAAGGGCAGGAGAAACATGGGCATCTGCTGCTTTGAGGGCTTTTTTTCCCCTTTATGTTCCCGAGCTGGGAGTTTTTTAGCAAATAAAAGAAGCAGTGCTGAACCCACTTGTCTTACTTCTCCCCATCATAATGAATCTGGCCGCGCTCTGATCAAAGTGAGGGGAATTTGAAGAGGGCAAATGCTTTATAGGCAATAGATTCCCAGAGTTGAAACCACCAGCCTCAGGGAGAAATAACCACCCCTGAGGGCCAAAGCCCTAACTGCCCTCCCCGTGCTCCGTATGCCATGTCCATGGCCTCCCTACCGAGGAGGGGCTGCTCCACTGGCTGCAGATGATGGAGCAGCAGAGAGTAAGTTATGATGTATTTACATGCTATTATACATTGGTATTATATATGCACTGCTCTGGCGGGCGGTTGGTTATTTGGCAGCTCCAGCTGACCCCCAGATTAATCCAGCAGGTGGTCTTTAACCGGGAGATCTCTCTTAATGCAAAAAAATATTCCTCTTGCTGGGCAATAGCTAATTATTCATCCCGACAGTAATGTAGCTGAAATCACAGCCTCCTACCCCGCTCTCCTCCAGTCACACCCCAACACACACATTCCCAAGCCCGCGCGGGCACAGAGATAAATTCAACAACCAGCCCATTGCCAAAGTGCTGTCCAGGGCCGCCGGGATGATGAGCTAGAACTGCTTGGTGTTTGCAGCAGAGAAAACCCATTTTCTCACCACAGCCTGGGGGTCTCAGGGCATTTTCAGCCACCTGCATGTGAGATGAGCATCTGACCCCGACCCTAGGACCCAACGGCATGAAGGTCTTTGCAGCCTGTACCAGCACATCACAGCATCCCCTGCCCACAGCCAGGAGGGGAGAGCACAGCAACCCCACAGGCAGCAGGACCCCCTGCCCACACTGCTCAGACCCCTCAGGGGCAAACGAGATGTCCTTCCCAGAGCCCCTGCTCCCACCTCTGTCCTCTGCAAAGCCCCCAGCCAGGGCTGGGCAGCAGCAGCTGCTTCTCCTTTCATTAATGATGAGACATAAATTAAACATGAAGTGTTAAACGGGTCATCAGCAGAGCAGTTAGCCCCAACCTCGCTGCCTCCTGCCTCAGCCATGGGCTGGGAGACCCAGCTCAGACAGGCTGAAACACCAATAGAGTTTTTCATCCCTTTTTTTTTTTTTTTTTTTTTTTTTTTTTTAAGCCCTTCCTGCAGTCCCTGCTGCACTGGCAGGGAAAGTGCTCCCGCCGCGTGCGAAAAAACCTGCTATTTTTAAACTCCTACTGTTTGTCAGCGCTTTCTGTTCGAGTGGCTGATGGAGAAGGCAGTTTTGCAGCACCCCGTGTCCCACGGAGGGTTGCGTGGCTTTTTGCTGGGCAATGGTGGCACCAAGATGTGAGCACTGGGCCAGGCCATGCTGGTGGTGGCCCAGCCTGCACATCCCCTGGGCATGGGCCAAATCAGAGCCCTGCTGTGGATGCTGTGCCACCAGGATCCACTGCTCCTGCTGGATTTCAGGCACTCATGACCTCTGTATGTCTGCATGCACCCATAAAATCAGCTGTACCAGGGGCTGTGGCAAAGCCCTGGCACCACCTGCAGCTGAAATGCGGGTGAGCTGTGCCAGCCCGGGTCGGGCTTTGCAATAATGAGGAGGTTTCAGTGGCCTCAGGGAGAAAAGGAGAAAAGAGGAGAAAGAGAAAGGGTGGTCATGCATGAAATGATTTCATTTCAGTGGCACGGGGCTTGCACCTGATAAGTTCATCTTATAGAAAAATATATGTATGAAAGGTCTGGCTGCCTGGAGACGGGGAGATGTGGGAAGGGGACAGGGATGGGGCCGAGCAGACTCCAGCCAGCCATGGACCTCAGGAAGGAGAAAGCCCCTATGGCTGGGGAACCCAGGGAAGAGTGGGGACCCCTTTCTGGGGAGAAGCCACAGCAGGACAGGCTGCCCCAGATGGTGGAGGCAGGATGGTGACAGCAAGGAGACAGGAGTGGCCACAGGACCTGGGCAGAAACTCCTTAGCATTCCCTGGCATCAGGTTCATGGCTGCTATTTATTATTTAGGGCCTTGCAGCCCTAAATATTTATTATTTAGACCTCGAGGGAGGGATGTGAACACACACTCAAGGTTTAAGAGCCCTGTTCTCCTGCCTCTCTGAGGATGGGGTGTGAGCAGGGGCAGGGTCTGTCTGGATGGTCAGCATGGTACCTGCCCCTCAAGATCCTAAACTGCCACATTTTGCCCTGGTCTGTTGCTCCACACTTGGGTACCTCAATGAAACAGCCTCACCCAAGTGTCGGGCTGCTGCTGAACCTAGTGGGGAGGGGACACCACAGCCAGTGCAGCCCCCTGAGGTGACAGACCCCACCAGGGTATCTGTGGCTGAGCCCCTGAGGCATGTGCAGACATGGGGGCTCCCCAGCAGGCAGCTTTGTTCAAGGGTGAAATGAAATATTTCTACAAAACGATCCTCCGGCCAGCCAGCAGACTTCCCCCTCCCCCCTGTGCTTTTTCCTTCTTTCCACCTGATTTCATCCCTCATCTGACGAGGAGGATGAGGAGAGGAGATCGGATACGGTGCTTGCCTCGATGCAGCGTGGGCACCCTCCTCCCCAGAGCTGGGGGCAGCAGCATCTCCAGATTCAGAGTGCACTGCACCCCGTGTTTCCCCACGAGATGCTGTGGACCTTTATCCTGAATAAGAGCCCAGCTTGCGCCCGTGTTCTTTGCTGGTGGGAGTGGGAATTGGAGCCATGGGCCCAGATTTGGGCCCCAAGCAAAGCACCCATATAAACTTTTACAGGTCAGAAATTGGCCGTCCTCCAAATCATGGTGTTTCCCACTGCCCTTCTGGTTTCCAGTCACTGTGGCACTGGCCTGGGGACAACCCTCAGTCTCAGATCCACTTTTGGGAGCTTTTAGGTGAAGGTGACAACAGTCCATGTGCCCGGACCAGGGGCACAGAGTGGAGAGGCAGTACTTTTGGGGGTACCCAAAGTCTCAAAGTTCCCATCCATGAGCTGGGGGGGGGCTTCCAAAGTCCCCTTTCCCTAAATCCTTAGGAGCTTCTGCACCATCCCATGCTAATGAACGGGTCACCTGCCTATGGCACCCATGGGTGCTGAGCCCAGCCCTGTGTTCATTGTGTCCCACCCAACCCGATGTGGGTCCATCCCACCAACATGCCAGCAAGGTCACCTCTCTGGGGGCAGAGGTGTCCCCCACCCCACTGTGTGGAGGCCAGCAGGGACTCAGTCCCCAGCACTGGTCCAGCAGCGAGGCAGATGGATGGAGCTGGGGGGGGGGGGGGGGGGGGGGGGGGGGGGGGGAAGGAGGAGGAGGAAGGCTCTGCGAGCAGCAAGGAGAGGGTCTCACAGGCATCTCCAGTGCTGCCCCTCACTCGGGTCCCCCCAGCAGCTCTCAACCTGCCTAATTAGCTCTCCCCGCTCCCGCAGTCCAGCTGGAGCTGGAGGGCAGGGGCAGACAAAAGCCTGCCTATTGACAGCCCCTCCAAGGAAGGGGCTTTTCTTCTCCCCCTCTGTTTTTCTTTTCAAGCCTCCCTCTCCCCCCCGCTTGGGCCTGGGCCATGGGCTCATTAGTGCTGGGGCTCGTTGGGAGCGGGAGGGAGCAGATGGCAGCCAGGCGGCTGGCGTGGCTGGCCCTGCCGCCGCCTCTTCCCGCAGAGCAGATGCCCCACCAACAAGGGGGAGGATTAATGGGAGCGGGGGGGGGCCACGGGCACGGTGAGGCCATCAGTGGGGCTTCCTCCCCAGCACCACACCCTGATGTCTGCTAGGGATGGAGGGGGCTCGGGGCCACCAAAATGTAGCCAAGGAAGCCAGAGGAAGAGAGCTGGTCCCTGGCCCCTCAAAGACCCTCCGCTGGGCCAAAAGTCACAGGGGAACTGCAGCCACCTTCTGCCCTCGTTGGGGAGACTGACCCCCCTGTCACCGCAGTGTCACAGCTGCTCATGCACAGTCCCAGCGCAGCCAGGGGTGACACGCTGCCACCCTTGTCCCAGCAGCATATAGTGCCCAGACCCGTCACCAAGATCACCCGCCATGGCAAACCAGGCGGCGAAACGGCGCTTAATCCCACTTCAGCGACACAGCCCTCCCTTCCCCCCCTCCCTCCATGCACAGCGCATCCCGGGGGATTAAGGGTTAAAGCACAAATCCCCTGCGCTGCCCTGATGTGACCCACTTAGGCCATCTGGCAGGGAGGGATGCAGGAGCCCCCTTTCTCCCAGCCCTGCCCGAGCTCACCTGGCATCACCGGCTGCCCCGGGAGCCGACACCGGCACCGCAGCCCCAGCCTCAGCACAGCCCTTGCGTTTCATGTGGATGTGGATTTCGGCTGAGTTTGGGGGCGCTGGGACAGGGCAGCCTGTGCCACACTGCCGTGGTTGGTGGTGTGGGAGTAGGGAACACAAACACCCCCAAAAGCATCCTGTGAGCCCCCAGACTATCACCAGTTCCAGGTCCCATAGGGGGTCCTGGAGCATCTCCCAGCCCGGCTACCCCCAGCACCCCAGGGCTCCCCATCAGATGGGTGTTTATGAAATAAGCAGAGCCCGGGAGCAGTCAGGCTGCAGAGCTCAAATGGGGCTCCCGGCACCCACGCTGGGGCCAGGGTCACAGTGAAGGGACAGCCACAGCCAAAAGCCCCACCAAGAGGGAGGAAAAGGGGTCCCAGTCACAGGGCCAGTGATGGCCATCTGCAAAGGCTGGGCAAAGACTGGCGGCACCTTCTCAGTAGAGGTTGAAAGAGTTCTGGAGAGTCAAAGTCCCTCAGAGCTGCTAGGTGGGGATCGCAGCATCCTTATGGAGCAGCTAGAGGGAATAGGAAGAGCCCAGAGGAGGGGTTTGGGGCAGGGCAGGGGGGCCCTGTCCCTCACCCCATCTCTCTGGGCACACAAACACCTCCAACCAACCTGCGATTTTGCACACACTTGAGCAACCTCCCCAGCAAAGGCAAGCACGAAGCAGCCCCAGGGTTGCCCAGCCTCCCCACGCCACCGGGTCCCTCACCCCCAGCCCTAAAAGCACAGCCCCAGGCTGCACAGTGAAGCCCAGACAGGTTCCAAAGGTTAATTGGAAAAGCCCCTTTCCCCATCACCTCGGTTTTTCCTTTCACACTGCAAACTGGTCAATAATCCATTTACTTTGGCAGAGCCTGGAGCTGCATCGGGGGCCAGAGTGAGTGTTCCCCCCAGGCCACAGCAGGACTGAGAGGGAAGGGATTAATGTATTCTTTTGTTCCAGGGCGAACCATGGGTTTAGCAGAACTTTAACCCTCCGAACCTCCCAGGGAATTTAGATGGAAGAGTCTTTATCTCTGGGACCAGCAGCAAGGTGGTGGCGAGGGAGGGGGCACAGGGAAGAGCTGGCTGGAAGGGGGGAAAATATCTACCCCAGGAACCCCATTGCTGCCCCACAAGGATGTGGGATTGAACCATTACTTGGGCCCAAGGCAGCCTGCGGGGATGGATTTGGGCTATGGCCACTGGGGGGACCCCTGGCAGGACCCCCATATTGCAACTGAGCCCCTTGGCACCCCACGAGGGCACGGGACCAGCCAGAAAAATTAACGGGGAGACGGGCAGCGCCGGCCTAGAAACCCCACCGTCGCCTCCACCGCTGCGGGAAGCGCGGGGCCGGATCCAGGGCAGAGATCTGCAGCGTCTGCAGAGGAGCAGCTGTCAAGTGTGGGAGAAAACAGAAATCCAGATGGTCATCTTAATTTTTCATTTGGCTAACTGGTCTCACCGTCTCCTCTCTGGTGCGCTCTGCACCGCAGTCATTTGCTCTTAAATTAGCCGGGAGCACGGTCAGGGGAGAGAGGCTGGTCTGAGCAGCCAGGCAGCAAAAACCTTCGGGAAAAACAAATCCCAGAGCGGAGCTGGGCACGGAGGTGGCTGCGAGAGGAGCCTTGGGGCGTCCTCCCGCCGGGGGGGACCAGGAGCCCAGCTCCGGCGGCGGCTGGGCTACAAACCTGGTGTGGTTTTGGGGTGCTGGGGACATCGCTGTGTACCCGGATGGGGATGTGGCATCTCCTAGGTGTGACCCTGCCAAGGCAGCAGCCTCGGGCTCCCAGCAGAGCCCCGTGCAATGCAAGTCAAGCTGGCAGCGCTTACGAGAGGAGCCGGGGACTGCGGTCCTCCTGCTCCCCCAGGCTTTGGCTACAGCCCCCCCGCCCTGGGCACGGGGGCAGGGGTGAGCACAAACACCCCACAGCCCCCAGGGAGAGTTCCCCCCTCCTTGGGCTGACCCCGCTCGACACCCGCAGCGAGGGCGGCAGCGCAGATGGCTGCACCATGGGGAATATCCCGGGGCCCCGGCTGGTGGCACAGGCTGTGAGGAGACAAAAGGAGCCGGGCTGCACCAACGCGGGACCCGGCAGCGTCGTGGCTGGATGTGCAGAGCACACCACGGCTCAGGGACCCCATCGCACAGGAGCTGCTGGTGCCAAGGTGCAGAACGCGGCGAAGCTGAGCTGGCAGGTCCATTTTGCCATCTCCTGAGAGAGCTCCTGACCCCTGCAGAGACAATTCCCCTGCCACCGGAGCTGGCGTTGCAGCCAAACAGAAAAGTGTGCACGTTTATTCACTTTTTGACAGAGCTGCCAACGCTCCCCGCTGCGGTCCTCAGCCCGGCCCGGGATGTCCCTGGCAATCCAAATTGCTGTGTAGAGTTATGCATCGTCCCCGCTACTTGGACTTGCTGTATTTCTCCAGTGCCCTAGTTTGTTGCACTATTACATCTCTGAAGGGGAGATATTTAAGCACCAGGACTTGCTCCACCACATTCAGGCAGGAGAAAGCATCTGTGTGTGTGAGAGCCAGCACCCAGCCCTGATGGCCCCTTTGGGTGCCGATGGTAGCCCAACGCAGGGGAGGAGAAAGCCACAGTGGTCCCTCTCCCCCACAAAAGCTGAAGTCCTGCAAATGCTGCCCGTGGAAATGAGCTTTACTCTTCTCCCTTGGAAGCCTAAGCTGAGCCTTTCCCAATTTCCTACCCTGATTCACGGCAATCAGAGAGATTGGAAAAATTCATGCTCGAGGAGCTGGGCCACGGGGACAGAAGCGACCCTGTTGTGTGAGCAGCAGGACCCCCATCCTGCTCACAGCCTCCACCAGCACAGCAGGCATCCCAAATGGCTCGCTCCCCCTCTTTAGTAGAGGCTGAGCCCCTGACACCCAGCCCACTGCAGAGCGAGACCCTCTCCTCTACCCACCCACCGCCTGCAGGAAACTTTGGGTTGCTCCCCACAGTGGATGGGGAGCAACCAGCACTGGAAATGCAGAGCAAAGAGAGAGGAGAACCAGGAAAAAAGCCTCCTTTCTTTACAGAAACAGTGCAAAGAGGGTATTTTTAAACAATATTGAGGCAGTCAGCAAAATAAAATTTTGGTCTAAATTAGAGCACGACCCTTGCCCATGAGACAGCCCAGCTGAGTGGGTTGGTGGGTACGGGCACCCCCCTTGCCTCATTTCACGGGGCTTCTCCCCAACTCTGCCTCTGGCAAACAGGGGGCCACCAGCCTCCCTGGGAGCAGGGGGACAGGGCAGGAAGAGAGGAGACCACTGGGCTTTGAGACCTGGGGGACACCAGACCCCCAGATGCCCCAGTCCACGGCTGTGTGTGGCCACCCTGGGGAGCCGTAGCCTCCTGGCTACATGCCCCTGGGGTGCATCAGCCTCCTCCTGCAGGGTCTGGCTAGAGGGAGGGCTTCTCCCCTCCTGAGCATCACTTTCCCAAGGGTCCCTAGTGAAGGAGGGGTACAGAGACAAGACAACCAGCAGGACACACACCCTGGGGGTCTGCAAGACAGGGATGGAGACATCTACCCCTGATGACCCCTACCACTGCCCCCCCCCTATACCTCAGCTAGAGCTTCCCAGGCCCCCACCCCGCTCCCCTCGAGAAGCAGCCAGCTCCCGAGCTCCAAGCTCCACCAAACCTAAGTTTCCCAAGCCTGTTCCCCTCTGGAGCACCCGGGAAGGGGGTCCAGCCACCCAACGTCCCCCTTCCCCAGGCACTGGGGGGACCCCCGGGTCCTCCAGGTCTTAACTGGGGGTGGGGGGAGTCTACAATCCAGATCCTCTTAATGGGGGGTGGAGGGTTTTACTAATTGGGGATGGGGAAGATGTTTGGGGTGGTGCTGGAGGTGAGATGAGGGGGGTGTCCCTGAGCGCCCTCCCCCCCGTCGTCCCCCCCCCCATGCCCTGGCAGCCCTTACCTAGGCAGCGGCTTGCGGGCCGTGATGCTGGCCACGATGATGCTCTCGGGTCGTGGCGTGGCCACGGCTTTGAAGGTCCCTCGCCAGAACTTCTCGAAGAGCTGCTTCTCGCCTTGCTGCACGCTGGCCATGGCGTGTGTGTGTGTGTGTGTGTGTGTGTGTGTGTCCCGCCTCGCCCCGCCCCGCACCGGCCCCGCCGCTCTCCGCGGTGCTGAGCGCTACATCCCCCGCACCGCTCCCCGCACGACTCGGCCCCGGCAGCCCGGCCCCGGTAGCGGGGAGGTGTGCGGCCCCAGCCGCCCCCGCCTCCCGTTTTGTGCCGGCGAGGCGGGGAGAGGGGCCGGGCCCGGCCGCCGTCCCCTCCCCGGTGCCGCCTCCCGCAGCTGCTGCGGCCGGAGACGCGGGGAGCCCCGCACAGCGCGGCCCGGGGAGGGAGGTGGCTGCCCCGGGGGCTGTCACCTGTCCCCGGCAAGAGGAGAGCAGCTCCGGAGAGCGCCCGGCGGCCCCTCTTGGGCTGGGGTCTCTCTTATCCCCCGTGGAAAACCTAGGCTGCTCAATGGTCAGCTGGGACCCGGGGGGGTCTCACCTGGCACTGGGAGGGGTGGGGGGGGGGGTTACCATCCTCACCCATCCTCATTTACCCTCACCCACAGACCCCTGGTGTCCTTGCAGTCCCCTCCTTGGGCCATCCCCATCGTTACTGCTCCCAGCTCGCTGCTGGGTGACGAGCAGCCCACTCCTTCTCATTTGCAGGGCATCAGCCTGGTCCCCCCCCCAAGTCCCCAGCCCCCAACATGGGCTAACAGTAGCCTTTGTGTTTGCCCACTGCTAACAGTTTACCAGACAGGAGTGAAGAAAGGCGAAGAGCCCAGAGCCCCCAGCTCTGCCAAGGCAGAACAAAGCAGGATGCCCTAGAGACTTCTCTCTGTGGGACCCATACGAGGAGAAGATTTTGGAAGAAAGCTCTTTTTCTTTCCCCCTCCCCATCCTTTCCCATTTAACAGGTACTGCTAGAGGGGCAGGGATGGGGCATGTTGTTTCTTGGCCCCAGCAAAAGGGTCCTAACCAGCCCAGAAAACAAGACCTCACCTCCCAAGGCAGGATTTGACCCACGGGGACGTGGAGGAGGGGGGAAGAGTGGGGGCAGCACAAGTGCAGTGGTGCTGTTTCCCTTCGCCCCTGCGCCGAGCACAATAAAAACGACTTTAGGAGAAAATGCTGCTTCTACCAGATGCTTTGAAGCACAAGTAAAAGCTGGTGACCTTGGATGAATGAGACTCTCTCTATTGAGCCTTAGAAACCCGCACGACGCGTTTCTGTAAGTGACGGGGGATAATGGAGCCAGGAACAATAGGCAGTGGGAGCTGAAAAAGAAGGAAAATCACGGCGAAACTTGATCGCTTCCTTGCGATAAAGGCAAAATTAGCAGAAGGCTCATCCTGGCAGCCTTGTCTGTCAAACTCCTCCTTCTCTGCCCCTTTTCGCTTTCTGCTGCTGGCACCAGGGCTCTGCTGGGACCGGTGGCCCCAGGCTGGGTCCCCAGCACGCAGAGCTGGTGGGGGAGAGGCTCGGTGGCACGTGTCGGCCGGCAGCGATGGGCTTTGTGCTGAGAGGCCACCGGCGGCTGGAGACGGATGCTGGGGGAGCGGCGGCAGCAGGAACGGGCACAGATCCAGCAGGGCTTTATAGAAACACAGCCAGCTCTGACAGACAGCACCTTAAAAGCCTGATAGGGAAGGAAAACGTTCAGGCAGGGCAGGGAGATGCTCCCCGGGGGGGAGGCTGCTTGCCCCCAGGGAAACTGCCCAGAGGCTGGGAAAGGCTGGTTGTGGTTCCACTGTAGCCCAGGACACATCAGACTTGCCACGGGCAGATGTCAGAGTGGGGACCCTCCAGGGACGGCCAGCAGCAGCAGGGTAGAGCAGAGGAAAGGGCTTGAGAAGTCTAGAGCAGCCACGCTCTGCAAAAGCTTGGCTGGGGGAAGGCACAAACGGCACCCACCAGCCCTCAAACAGCCCCCCACTAATGTGAGCGGGTGCTGACAGCCACCCCATCACCCTTCTCTCATGGATGGGCAGGGACAGGCACTCACTGCCCAAGCAAACCCAATCCTCTGGCCCTTCCAGCTATTCCCATGACGTGCAGCCTACTCATTAGGAGCCTGTCTCTCTCCAGAGCACATTAAACAAAAAGAGAAATCAGGTATAAGCATGCATTTGCCCTGCTCTTGCTCCATTTTGTTGGCAAATGACCCAAACGCCGGGTGTGGGGGTCAGCAGGAGCCCTGCCAGCACCATCAGCCCTGCAGCCAGGTCAGCCCCAGCCTTCTGATTGCAGCTCATTAACCAAGTACTCTGCCAGGCAGCAGTCCCTGCATCACCCCCCCCAGGCTTTTCAGGATGAGTCCAACAACCCCCAGCTGCAGCCAGGGTCCTTGTTGCACCCGAGAGCATTTCACCCCCTTCTACCTGGAAGCAACTGGAACAGCTCTAAACACCCTAAAATTAACTGCCAAATAAAAGGAATAATAAATGTTTGCACTATTAAATTAGCAGCATGAGTGGTGTGTGGGCTGGAGGAAGGCTGCGATCATTACAACAAGAACCCTCTCTCCTGGCATACCTTGTGGAGACATCAGTGAGCCAATTAAGCAATTGGCTCCGTTAACGGAGGCTCCTAGGAATAGACTTCCCTGCTATAGAATAACAGCGCTGTAATAAATTGCCTCATAAATAAACAGCCTGAAAAAGCATTACAAGATACCCAGAAAAAGCACTAGATCATAAACAGAAATGATACCTTACATTTCTAGTGTATCCATTAACCCATGGCATTGCCAATGCCTCCCCAAACCCCTGTGAGGAGCCATGGGGGGCACAGGCAGCCCCTCACTACCCCGAGCCTTTGGTGGGGGGGGTCATGGCCACACTATGGGAGCAGCATCCCCAGCAGATACCACCTACCCCGGGACATGGGCAGCATCCCAGCAGCATCCAGCTGGCAGTTACTCACCCCGTGGGCATTGCAATAAATGCCACCCCAGGTTATTTACAGCCCCGGCGATAACACGGGGCTCTGTCAGGTTCAAACGTTTCCACCCAAACAGGCGCAATTAACTGGAGCAGAGAGAGTTGGTTTTGCAAAGGGAACTGGGAAAGTGGGGCTTGGAGGATAGCTGCACAATTTACTCCACAGCAAAAAAAAAAAAAAAAAAAAAAAAAAAAAACAACAAAAAACAAACCACCAAACCTAAAATAGAACAAAAAGCCTATTTCTTCCTTAGAGAGCCCTTCTTCCATGATTTGTTTGTTGATTTGTTTGTTTGTTTTTTGTTTTTTTTTTAAATAAAGGGCTGAGCCTGGGATTCTCCCACCCAGCATGAGGGGCTGCAAACAGAGCTCTCTCTGAGGCTGCTGAGCCCCCACCCAGTGAAACACCCAGCACCCCATCATCCTGCAAAGCCTCCCCTCAGCACCCCAAACCCCTGGGAAACCCAGGAGAGGTCTACCAGGCTCAGAGGCAGGCGGGGATGCTCAGGACCCTGTGCTTTTTTTCCTGCTTTATCTTCTCCCACATTTAAAGAGGTGGATCTCCCCATCCCCTCCTGCCCCCAGGCTTCAATTTTGGGGGTGACTGAGAAAAGGGAGCAGTCCCTGCTCTGGGAAAACACCTGCTGGGGGTGTTCAGCCACCATCAAGGAGGATGAGCTCTGGGTTTGAGGGAAGAAGTGGGACGAGGCTGCATATGCACAAGAGGTGCCCACGGGGAGGGACAGGAGAAAATGTGTTTAACTAGGATTAAGTTTTAATCTTTAATTCTCCTTAGTAGAGAGAAGAAAGCCAGGTTTTTCCTGGAGCTACACAAATATTTTTTCTTTTTTACAAATGTTGATTTTTAAATATTTTTTTTTGTTATTATTATTTGGCTTGTCCCCAGGGGGAAGAGCCTGGTTTTACCCAAACCACCCCATTCCCACCTCCACGCAGCACTGGTGCGGTGCCGCTCCACCCATTCCCCAGCCAAACAGGTTACTGCACATGCAGAAAATCAATAATTATCTCTGGAAGTATTCATTATCACTCAAGAGT
Organism: Scolopax mira; assembly: GCA_004320125.1. Lineage (NCBI taxonomy): Eukaryota > Metazoa > Chordata > Aves > Charadriiformes > Scolopacidae > Scolopax > Scolopax mira. The sequence goes on from BJBW01004949.1 coordinate 291,166, forward strand.
CAATAAACAAAGGCTACGAGTGCCCTCTATTCATGGCACTTCAGAAGCACCTACCAATTATTCCCTTGACTGAGCCAGCCCTGACTGGCAGGAGGGGGGTTCTCCACCGCACTGCAACGCCGCTGCCTGCTGCAACGTCTTCCTGCTTCACCCAGGGAGGAGGAGGATGAGGAGGAAGGCTTTCTTGCTTAAAATAGCATTTGCAACTGAGATGGGGACCTGCAAGGTGATGCACGGCTCCGCTTGAGATGCTGTGGTGGATGAAGGTGGATGATGCTGAGGTGGGGTCTGGCCATGGCAGGGAGATTGCATGGGCTGGGAGATGCTCGGTGGGGCTGGAATCCAGCTGGTTTTCCCAAGAAAGGTGGTGTGGAGCAGGCTGTGGGGCAGGGGAGCAGCAATGGGCACAGAACAATGTGCAGCCACATGAAAGCCCTCAGAGGGTGGTGGGTGGCCAGGCAGTCCTGTGCCACCCCCAGTGCACCCTTAACTTGGTGACTGTGTTCTGTCACAAAGAGTATTGACTCTGTGTGAGAAGAGCATTCATCATCTCTCTGGTGAAAAATACCTGGTTTGTGGCCCTTTTCCTTTCAGGGAAAGGTTTCCGACCAGTCCCTCAGCCTGCACAGCCATGGGCAGAGCCTGGCACCTGGGGTCCCCCCTCTGCCCATCCCCATGGCCAGCTACATCCAAGGATGAGGCACTTGCCAAAGGTGTCTTTTTTTGTGTCCTTCCCTTCTCAGCCCATGGAAGAGCTGTTTTCACCCACAGGGAACCTGGGAGCGCCCCCAGTCCCAAGGTGGTTGCAAGGCTCACCACACAGGTTGTCACCCCCAGGCCACAGGACACCCCTGGCCAGGAGGGCCTCTCCATCACCTCCAGATGGACACTGGGGACCTGCTGAGCCCCTGCGTCCCCCTCCCTGGCGTCACTGGTGGTGGGAGGACCAGACATCTTCCACCCTGGCTGTCTGCTTCTCCATCAGCAGAAGGGGGCTCTTCAGCTCACCTGCCCATGCACCTTCTCCAGAAAAAGCACTTTTTTTCCCCTCCCTGCTTACCTCCCAGAGCCACCCGGCCCCCATATTTAGGCAGGGCAAGATGAAAAGGCACAGGGACAGACAAGTGTGAGCAAAGCCATTTGTGGCTGCTGGAAAGACAGGAATGAAAGGGCAGAAGCAGAGGGGAGGCAGGAAAGGCCTTTTCTTCCCTTTGGCTCTAAAAAAAAAGGCTCCAGAGGGGGAAGGGGAATGCGGGGAGGGGGGATGGAGAAGAAAATGTAATTTTTCCCCTCCGAGCTGCAGCGGCCATGGCAGTGAGCTGCCCCCCCGGGGACCACGAGGCAAAGCTGCGCAGCCGCTGCTGCTCTCCAAGTGCCACCACTGAAAGGTCAGACACAGCTGGCAGGGAGGGATGGAGGGGGACAGAGCCCACAGCCACGCGTGTCCAGGCAGGAGAAGCAGGGCCTGGCTTGCAACGGAGGGAAGCCCCTCACTGGACTGCAACAGGGGACCCACGGGCAGAGGGTCCCAATGCCCTGAGGATGCACCCGAGAGATGGGGAAGGCAAAACACAGTGCTGCCCTCCTCTTCATCACCTTCCCCAGCTGGTAATTAGCAGCCTCTAATCACACAAATAGCACCATTGCCTGTTGGGGTAATTACTAGCTAATGAAGTGGAGGCAGCTCGTTTGGATCCCAGCCTTCAGCTGGGGTCTGGCTGGAGGTGGGGGGAGGTTGGGGATGCCCAGTGTAAGTTTGGGATACAGAGCTGGAAGGTGGTGGACTAGATGATCTTAAAAAGTCCCTTCCAACCGAGGTGGTTCTGTGTCTGGCTTTTGCCTCCATCTTGGGAAGGGTGGGATGGGTCAGACTCAGGATGCACATCCCTCTCTGAGGCACTGGGTTATTCCCAGCTCGCTCCAGGTTCCAGTGCCAGCCTGGTGGGACACCCCCCCCCACCTCCTCCAGCCTGCACCTCACTGCATTGAGCACACAAACCAAAACAGGAATAGGTTTCATCTCCTCCCCAAAATGTTCAAGCTTTAAAAATCCACTGGGCTCAACACCCCTTGCCTTTCCTTGGCCACTCCTAGGGGAGCTGAGGTTCAGAGGAGGTGGAGATGGACAAGGTACAATCCCCACCCTTTCGATCTGGGTCCAGACCTCAAAACACGTCACACCACGATACCCCCCCATCCTGAGCCTGCTGGGGACAGGTAAGACATTGCCCCAAAACCCAGAGCTGGCCACAAACCCAAAGCTATTTAACCTGCCTGGGGTACGCTGGTGGGACGAGCAGTTTGCCTCCATGCAGTCACTGTTCATTGAGGATTTTCTCTGGCTTTTTTTCCCTCCTGTGGATTATTGCACTGGGGTAGCAGCAGCTGTGGGCAGAGGAGCCCTGCTCTGCCTCTTTGGTCCCCACCACGCAGGGCTGCCTGCGCCACAGGGGAATGAAGCAGGAGGGAGCAAAATGCTGCGTTCCGGCTTTTATAGACTATTACTTATAATGGAGAGGTACAAAAATACTATAAAATAAAGCACTTGAGGGCGTCAGCCTAAGCGTTAAATAGGCTTCTGCTACAAAGCTGTTTCAGATGAAAAAGCTTCCCAATTTAGATGGGAGGCATTACCCTGCTCAGGAGAAGCTTTGGTAAAGCCAGGGGGACAGGCAGCACCTCCCCAGGGAAGGGGTTCTCATGCACCTCCTGGGGTGCAGGATGCTCCCCCTTGGGGTGTGGGATGCTCCTGCTCAGCTCCCTCCCACAGGCCACTTGTAGGTGCCTCCAGAGAGCACTCAGTTCCCAAAATTTGAGGCTTCCCATCCCTGTGGAGCAGCTCTGCCCCCGCAAAACACGCAGAGCCTTTTGTGGTGTTAATGGGCAGCACAACTGCTAATCTGTAAACTTCTACGGCTCGGGAGAACAAACAGAGAGTTTGGGGAGCAGACACTTCCCATTAAGATGCACTAATGAAATGTGAAAATGTTTTACTGTGCCGTAATTTTATATATTTTTCAAGCACAGCCGCAGCTGCAGCACCGTTCCATTTGTGGCTAATTTAGGCGCCAATTAAACCGGGCTAAATTACAGCCAAGTACGCCGTGGGAACTGATGTGACAAGGGACGTGTCCAGGAGCCCCAAATCTCCCTGACCTTGCCGTCACTGTTCAAGCTGGTTGGCAAGCTGGATCAAGAGCCCCCGGCTCCTGGCACTCACCGAAAGGTCCCCGCAGGTCCCTGAGGACGGTTGGATTTGCTGGCCGGGGTGATGCAAGGACTCTGTGACTCCCATGCACTCCAGAGCAGTTTGGGACACCTGCAGGTGCCTGGCTCTCCGAGATGTCCTTGTCCCCGTTGGCTGCTGGTTGGGAGCTGGGATGAGGTTGGGGCAAACCTTCCTGCTCGGCTGGAGACCCCCACTCTCTTTTGCAGGAGCTGCGATGGCCTTCCTAGTGCATCTCTTCAGATCCTAATTGTGACCTGGATCCTGCACGTTGCTGAAGCTGCCACTCACTCCAGCTGCCTCTCAGGGAAGCCAATTCAACCGAGAAAAAAAAACCTTCATTTTTCTGGAGCATGGAAAAGCTGGTGGGCTTTTGGTTTTCCATTTGGCTAAAGGAAAGAATAAATCATAGAATCATAGAGTTGGAGTTTGGGTTAGAAGGGACCTTAAAGACCATAGAGTTCTAACCTCCTGCCTTGGGCAGGGACACCTCCCACCAGACCAGGTTGCTCCAAGCCCCATCCAGCCTGGCCTTGAACCCCTCCAGGGATGGGGCAGCCACAGCTTCTCTGGGCAACCTGGACCAGGCTCTCACCACCCTCACAGGAAGAATTTCTTCCTGAGATCTCATCTAAATCTCCCCTCTATCAGTTCAAGACCATTCCCTCTCACCATATCACCCCAACCCCTGATCCAGAGTCCCTCCCCAGCTTTCCCAGAGACCCTTTAGGGACTGGAAGGGGCTCTAAGGTCTCCCCGGAGACTTCTCTTCGCCAGCCTGAACCCCCCCAACTCTCTCAGCCTGTCTTCACAGCAGAGGGGCTCCAGCCCTCCCAGCATCTCTGTGGCCTCCTCTGGATTCACTCCAACAGGTCCATAAAGTACCTAAAGGCTGGGTTATGCCCAGTGGCCTTACCTTCATAGCCTCTTGAGTGGGGCTGGTGGCCACACACCTCAGTACTGGCACCCTTTAGTTGAGATGGAGTCCCACTGAGATGGAGTTTGCATGGCTTAGGGTGCAGAACCTGTTCTCAGCAGTTTGGGGTTGGGCTTTGAGTTGGCTTGATTAGCTGATGATGGGTGTAGGGTTTCCTCCAGCAAGGAAAGCTCAGAGGGCTTCAAAAGAGCTGCAAGTTGGTGTTTGGCACCAGCAGCCAGCTCAGCTGCTCCCACAGCCCCTGTGTGGGGACCTGCTGTCTTTCCAAGGGCACTTTTTTTTCTTTTAGTTAATTTATGCAATTGCAACAAATCCCCTGTGGTCCTTGCTTTCCAGCTGAGCCAGGTTAGACCCAATTTAACTCAGGAAGAGCCAGGCTGGCATCCTTCCACAGCCTTGTGCCCAGCAGAACTCCATCCCCGCAGATTCCCCACCTTTCCTCCAGCCAGATGGACAGCAGGCTTGGTGCAGAGACCCCAGAAACCATTTTCAATGCCTGCACATGTGTATTTTTTAAATGGGTGTTTCCTAAGGGCAGCAAGAGAGCCAAATGGATGGCACAGACCCCAGGCAGCAGGGCAGGGTCTGGCCCCAGAGCAGAAATTCAGCTCGGGGAACAGGTTACTTCATGTATCCCCTCCCTGCTTCTCCCCAAAATGAGGAGCAGAACTGACCAAGGGCTGGTGGGCATCATCTGCTGCTCATCAAACAGCCTATGGGATAGGCAACTCTGCCCCCCACCTGCCAAAACACTCACCCAACTCCTTGCCATCAGCCCACCCTGGGCTCACTATCCCCTGCAAGACCCCAGCCTCCCCAAGCCCCAGCTGGTGGCAGAGCCCACCCACAGCCCTCTCTGCTCCCACTGCCTCTTAGGAGCGTCCATTAACCAGGCCATGCCTCATAAACTCCAATTAGCGGGCAGGTCATTTCCATCAGCCATCATCAAGCCCCAGTGCCTGCTGCCGGGCAAGTGATAGCCCTGGGGACGCTGGACTGGCCCCAGCATCTCCCAGTGATGCCACCCAGTCCCCCGGTGGGCACAGATCCCACCGCTGGAGGAGGCTGCAGCCGGGGACAGACCTCCCCAGAGCGGCCTCTAGCTCCTCTCTAATTAATCCAATTACAACACCGCGTTGGCAGCGCAACCAGTGGATTAATTGCGGTTTGCTCCAGGTAATCGGCAGGCGGAAGCCGTGTTCAAACAGGCTTGTTATTCACTATGAAGTGTGAAAAGCCCAGCCTCCAACCTGGCTGTCGTGGAAGGCGGTCCTGCCACCAGCATCATCCTCCTCGGGAGAGCGAAGAGCTCGCTCCTCGGGCAGTGCCTGCGGAGTCCTCACCTCGCTCCCGAAAAACAAATCCTCGCTTAAGACTGAAAAAACAAAGATTAGGGGGCAAGGCCAGAAGCTGGAGTGCGCAGTGGAAAGCTGCTTGCTCTCAGAGATTATTCTTTTTTATTAGAATAAAAAGGGAGATTATTGGAAACAATTAATTGTTCAGACTGTCAAGAAGATGAAAGTGTCCAGAGTAAACAGATGCTGGTCACGATTCAGCACTCATTAGGCGGGAGAAGGATTCATTTCACATGCGTGATTAACTCCTGGCCACTGATGATTTACACAACAGATGATCAAAAGAGAATTAATTATTCCACAAATCGGGCTGTTGTCAGCCCAGCCCCCGTCCCTGCTGGTGCTGCCAAGGGCACAGCTCCCAGGAGCAGGGCCATCGTGGCCACCACTGCCCCGTGGCCATGCCCAGACCTGGCTGTGTGCCCTCTGCCCCTGCCCGGGGGTGTTTGCCCCTGCAACCCCCAGCCCACCCTCCCCACCTGGTGGAGTCTCCTCGACTGCACCCACCAGGCACCTCCAGCATCGCCCTGTTGAACATTGAAGGGGTTTCGTGCCACCCATCCCTGCTGGAGTGGCTGCCAGGGAGGTATTGGCTTTCTGACACCCAGCCCAATAATCTCCTCCTTCGTTAGCAGTAATTAACCCAGGGAAGGTTTCTCTCCACTTGACACCTTTTCTTTCCTTTGTGATTGATGGAGTCTCTCACCGTTACAAATCCACGCCGTAATTAAAGGAAGGAACTCCACTCCCTCTACCTGATTTATTTTTTAATACAGTCCCCTTTTGATCTCGTCTCTCTCTTAATTAAATTACGAGCCGTGAATCAACACCCCGCCACTACAAAAGCTGTTCTGCCTCCCTCGCTTTCCTCCACTGAGAGGGAAACAGCATCTCCAGATCTTGGTGACAGGGAATTGCCCAGAGTTACGTGAAACACCAGCTCTGCTCTTGCTTGGATTTTTTGAGGAGTGCAGGGCCTGGATCGTGCAGGCTTGCAGAGAGAAACATGCACCCCCAGCCCCCCCGGGCTCAACTGCCCTGGGGCTCAGACCATCTTCCAGCATCTCCAGCACATGGGGTGTCTGTACCAGCCATGCTGACAGCATCCCCTGTGCCGTGACACCCCCCAGCCCTGCTTCCCTGTGCTGTGACACCCTGGTACCCCCCAGCCCTGCTCTCCTGCATCTCCCTTCCCTCCTGTGAGGCCACTGCTGAGGCTAAATCAGCCGTCACCCCGGCCACACGCCGCTGTCCCACGGGGAGCTGGGGAAGCCGTGTGTCACGGGGAGCATAATGGCATAATAACTCTTTCCTGTGCAGTCTGGGTGATGACAGAGCTTTTAATGAAGGATAATGGTGTTTTGCATTTAAATATGCTGCACTGTTGACTCATGACTGCAGCAGCCCCGGGACAGGAGGCGTAAATCAGGGAGGGCTCCGAGACTCATCCCACTGGTGACATCTCCTGCGGACACCCCGGGACGGAGGGCAGAGGAGGTCAGCAGAGACACCCTCTGCCTCGTCCCCGTCCCCCCGCTGAGTGCAAACGAACCTGATGCTAATTTAATGAACTTCTGATGATTATCGCCTTTATTTTTAAGTCTGAATTCCTGCAGGAGTCACCTTCAGCAGGAGAAGGGGGCCCCTCCCGGAGGCAGCAGTGGGGGGATGAATTGATTGCCTGTATCTGATTAGCAATTACATACTTCAGCGGTAAATACTGTCACCCTGGGCTGGGGACGAGGCGATGGCAGATTGTGGGGGTCCCCGGGGAGGGTGCTGGGGTGGGGATCGGGGCCCTGCAGGGATGGGAGCAGCACTTTGGCATCCAGATGGTACTGAGACCCCCCACCCCGGGGCCCAGAGCCTACACAGCACAGAGCAGGAGGTCACAGCCACCTCCTGACTGGAGGGGACAATCCCTTAAATAACTTGCTTCCCAAAGATTTTTGAGGATTGGGGTGGAAGCCCCGGGGGTGAGCTCACCTTCTCTCCCTCCTCCCCCTGGGATAACCATCTCCTGCTGCCGAAGCCGCTGGGCTGGTGCTTGTGCACATTTATGAGTTGTGTCTTTAATACGGCGTTGGATTATTTGCCCTATAAATTCTTAAGAACAGATTTGTAGACGAGCTATTACTGGCATTCCAGGCTATTAATAAATCAGTTAAACCTACCTAAAAAACCAGCATTCTTCCCCTTTACGCATACAAGAAGGGACACGAGGCAGAGTGCTGCAGCTGGGGATGGCAGTGCCGGGCCATTGTGGCAGCAGGGCCATGTGCCAAGTCCCCTGGGCCACCAGCCCTGCTCCTGGAAGCCACCAGCCGTCCTTCCCTGTGGGGAGGTGGGACACATGTGGCTGAGCGAGCCATCAAACACAGAGAACCCTGGCACATCCCCGTTTCCCAGCCGGAAGAGGTGTCCCAGGGGAAGCGGAGGGTTTCTGCACGCTGGAGCCGGAGCCAAGGCACCCAGGAGAGTGGAAGGGACACGGGGGACAATGCTCCGACTGCGCTGCCTCGTCTGTTTTGGGAGGTGAGCCATTCGCAGAGCCGGCTGCTCAGTGTATGCAAGCTATTTCTGGAAAAGCCTTGATTGAGAAAAGCCATCTGGAGAAAGGTGCCAGCGGAGCCGCGTCTCCAGAAGGGTGGGTTCTGAGGGCTCCAATGCACAGGGAAAACATGGAGTCTCCCCTCGGTTCCCAGCTGCAGCATCCCACACGGTCACATCCCACCTGCATGTTATGGGGTGCTTTGTTCCCCCTAAAGTGAAGCCCAGTGACTTTATTCCCGCTCACACCTTCGCCCAGGGCTGTTTCCAGCCTGGGGAGGTGCTCAGCTGCCCCTCCACCAAGGAAAGACCTGGAGATAACATAAGACCAGATCCTGATGCTGTTGTGGGTGAGTGAAAACATGGGTTGGAGGGCTTGAACCCAACACCAGCTCCAGGGACAGGGGTACCAAGTGAGACCCTCTTCCTGAAGAGTTGAAGAGAGGTGCAGGAGGACAATCCCACCAGTGCCACCCGGCCAAGGTGAGGGACTGGGAGCAGGTGGACCACCAGTGGTCCCACCGTGGTGGCCCACATACAGCATGGTGCTTCAGTTAACAGCAGGGAAAAGCCCATGCCCTCTGGTGCTGCTGAGCATGAGGAACCCCCACAAGAGCTGGGGGAGATGATAAATAAAGGAGTGGAGGGGGAGATGATAAACAAACAAAAATGTAATATTTTCCTCCACCGCCAAGATTCCATCAGTGCTGGCTGGGTGGGTTTGATTAAACCTCTAATTTATTAAATTTGGGAAGAATATAATTTAACTACCAGGCTAGAAACAAATAAGACCCATGTGAAGGGTCCCACTGCATCTGTTTCCCCAGAGCCACCATGTGCCACGGCGGGATGGGCAGGGGGTTGATGGTGGCACCTCAGGCTACCCTCGGCATCCCCTCCCAGGGGGTCCCCAAACTGCTGGCCCCTCTGCTGACCTTTCAGGTGGCCTCATGGCTCCTGTGCTGTGTGGGGGCTCCCCTGGGGACTGCAGGCACAGGGGACCCATGTGGTCAAGGAAGTACCATTGCAGGGGTCTGGTGCTCCTCCAGCAAGCAGGAGCATTGGGGAACCTCATGTCACTAAGACAGGTCACCTGGTGAAAGGACACAGAATCACAGAATCACATGGGGTTGGAAGGGACCCCTGGATGATCATCGAGTCCAATCCCTCTGCCAAAGCAGGTCCACCCAGAGCAGGTTGCACAGGAACGTGTCCAGGCGGGTTTTGAATGTTTCCAGAGATGGAGACTCCAGCACCATCCTGGGCATCCTCTTCCAATGCTCTCCCACCCTCAAAGTAAAGAAGTTCCTCCTCATGCTTAGGTGGAACTTCTTGTATTCATGGCCACCCAGCTATTACCTGCTGGTGTTGGTGAGCTGGGCCACCCCAGGGGCACACCAAGTCCCCAGGGCAGCAGAGCCCTGGGAGGGCGCAAGGGGGACATGGTCCCAAACACAATCCCACCCAGGCAGCTGCTGGGGGAGAAGCCCTGCTCCCCAAATTCCTCTCCATACGGCTTATTCCAGAGGTGCACACCCCTTGGCTGCCCTGGCAGGCTTTCAGCGCTGTGCCTATTGCCTTTAGGTGAGCTGGCTATTTAAACAGTACTTAAGTATTACAGCTGCTGGGCTGTAAAGTGTCTCCGTGACATGAGTCCCCATTTCTAAGCAGGATGGTTTTTCTTCCCAGCCCAACGTTTGGAAGCTGGGAGGGATGGAGTTGCCTCCTGACACCAGCAGGGTTTTGGTTGTGTCTCACCCAGCAGCCAACAGTTGATGCTCAGCCTCTGTGCCTCTCCAGCTTCGAGCTGCTCCTGGCTGATGGCGTTTTGTTGTCTCCATGATGGACAGGATTTGGGGAAACTCAAGCCTAAAAACCCTCTACAACCTCAGCTGGAGGCTGTGGGGCTTTTGTCCCCAGCCTTTGCCAAATCAATCCAGGAGCAGACAAACCCTCCACAGAGGGCCCTCCATGGAGCCACCCCTGATCCTGGCAAGCAGGGAGAAAGATAAAATATATTTTAACAAGATGAAGGTTCACAGGGGTTAACTATAGCTCCCAGGGACGAGAGGCTGGCATGGAGAAGGAGCATCTTCCATGGGCTTCGACTCTGCGGGGGATGTGGTTTCTTCCCAGGTTTTGGCTGGAGTTTTCGGGGAGCAAGCGCCGCCAAAATATCCCTGGCTGGGGAAATGCCAGCGGTCAGGACCTCTGTGTCACAGCTCTGACAGACACCGTGTGGCCACCATCAGTGGTGATTAACGAGACGTCTGGGCCGTCGCTCAGCGCTGCGATGACTCTGCAAGCACACAAGATAGATGAGGAACCGCTTGCAGGAGAAGGAGAGGGCTGGGCTGTTAACTCCAAACCTCATGGATCCTGCGGGGACACTCCCATTGGCATCCAACTGTTTGGACAGGGAGCATCCAATCCCCTCAGCTAGCATCCTTCCCAAGCACCATTTGCTTCCAATTTCTTCCAATTTCTGAGGGAATATGTCTCTCAGGGGCCCCACAGGCACTGGCAGGAGAAGGAGTCAGGAGCTGGTCCCACCTGCCCGGGGAGAACAACAAGGAGAGTCATTCAGAGCAGGGATCTTACCTCCAAATCCCTCTTTCTTTGACAAGAGCAGGAATCATCCACTCAATCTTCAAACAGCAGTTCAAAGCCTTCACATCACTCTCAAGATTAATTAGCAGCTAAATAATAATCCGGGATAAGTCGTATCAAGGCATGAGAACTGTGACACGGTCAGTTGGTGATGTGGGGGATCCGAAGCTGGAGAAAGCGTCTTGTTCGCAGTTAAATCCAACATCTCCCTGGAAAACGCAGGCTCTTCCCACAACAAAAAGCAGTGTCAGGAGTTAATCCTCGCCAGAGGAACATTTCAAACAAAACCCACCTCAGGCAGAGGGTCCGTTCCACTTTACATGTGTTAACACACATGCACTTGGGCAGGGGAGCAGCAAAGCCCTGGTCACCGTTGGCCAATCCAAGAACCCACCACATCAACGTGTGGCTGACCCTGTAGAGGACAGGTTATGGGTGGCACAGACCTGATGGTCAGGTCCCAGGGCAGGAGGCTCAAGCAAAAAGCATGTGCATAGCAGCAGGATGGCCATTAACTATTGGGACACCACATCAGACCTGGGGCATCCTCAAATGCAAACAGTAGCAAGAAGGAAGAGGCTCTGGAGGCTCCCTGTGGTGTCCTTGCCCTGTTCGTACACATTGTGGCTGGGCACTGAGCCCATGGACCTCCAACACGGCCCAGAGCTGCTGTCTTTTTTGCTCTGGACTCCCATCTGGCAACCATGTCCCACTCCAGTGACCATCACTGCAGATGCCACAGGTAGTCCTCAAGCCATGGGTGAAAGCCTCACAGCCCCACCTCTGAGGAGTGCTCTTCCTTTACTTCCTCCCTCCTTTTCCCAAATACTAGGAAGAAAAATAAATAAATAATCAGCAGCTGGCTGCAGCAGAACATTTATTTCATATAATGCATCATTTATTTTCAATTATCACCCCTCCTTCCCCACACGCTTGGCAGATCACACTGGAAAGTGCAGAGTTGCAAAAGAGCCATGGCAAGAGCAGCAGCTCCCGAACAAGGGGATGGGACAGACGTGATGGGGACAGTGATGGCACCTCTTACAGCAGCATGGGGCTGGGAGGAGGATGGGAGCCCGGTGGGAGATGGAGGGGTAATGATGGACACCTCAGGGGCTATGGGTCAGAGAAGAAGAGATGTCCCTGCTCATCTCTGGGCTAATGCACTGACTGAGGTGACAGCAGAGAAGGTGATGGGGACACTGCAGGGGAGGGCACAATGAGGGATGAGAGCAGCACTATGGGCATCTTCTCCCTCTAGACACAGTGTCACCCTCCCAGCCCCAGCCAAGCACCGGCCTTCTCTCCCTTTCCTTCTCCTCCAGAGACCAGAGCCAGGCTGCAACCTGCTCTCAAAGCCTTGGAGAGCTGGAGCTTGGGGATGGAGCCAAGTCAACCTGTGGCTGGAGGAAGATGTCCACACCTCGGGGATGCAGGTTGAGATATGGCTTCTGTAACCAGTAGCTGAAAACCCCAAGCCCACCTCGCATCCCCGCATGGCCAGGAGACCTCCAAGGGATTCCAAGACACCCAGGTCCCACAGCATCCCCATCCATGCAGGGGGATGCTGCAGCTGCAGCCCAGGCATGGGAGTGTGGGACTCACCAGCTTTGCCTCATCCTTGCTGGCCAAACAGCATTTCTATTCCCAGCTGTGCCTCAGTCAACACCATTTGAAGATATCTGACGTATCATGAAGGATTTTCTAATGGGGTTCAGCAGACTTTAAGATTTATATCAAAAAGCCCCAATTTATTGAATTAATGCTGCAGAGCAAAACCAGGGCTGCTTAACAACTGGAGTATCAGTATTTTACAGCAACATAACTAATAAGGCCATTAATACAAACTGGGCTCACTCCTGACATTTATATCACTGTAAATCTCTCTCTCAGCACTGGAATTATTTATGCCGTCCCAGGCACTCGAGAAGCATTGTCTTCCTTTATCAGGCTGAAAGATTTAAACCTAGAAATGATGAATATAAACGTAATAATAATTAAAAAAAAAAAAAAAGAGCTCAAGAAGAGGTGGGACAGGACCCACATGCAAAGGTGGGGCTGCCCCTTGCTTTCCAGGAGGGATGGGACAAGGAGGGACCTGCACCCCAGCCTTGAGACCGAACCCATCCTGCAGCTCCTCACGTGCACCAGGTTTGCCCTGCGCAAGAAAAACTCGGATGATTTTAAGCAGGAAATGTGGATGAGGTTGGTCACCTTCTCCCCAGTATCCCCTCCAAAGGAGGTTTCCAGCACAGCCCCCCCACCAAGCCTGGAGCAGCCGTGAAGCCTGAAAGCTGTTCAGGATGAAAAAGTTCTAACCCCCCCCCCCAAAAAAAAAACCATCCCCAGCACTAACCAAGGACCCAGGAAACTGCAAATAGGAAGGAGATCAGGATGGGGGGGTGGAAGAGGAGAGGAGCCCGACAGACTTCACTGAGTACTAATTATTTCTGGCATTATCTGCACAGACAGATAAGGTTTTCATTAATAAACTTGAAGAAGGGAGGAGAAGAGGGGCACAGAGAGAAGCAGCAACAGCCAACTGCCAGGCGGGAGCTGGGAATGAACCACAACCACCAGCAAAATGCAATCAGGCACAGGGAGCAATTAGGGGCCCGTCTAGCAATGGTGGCAGCATGGGGGACACGGGGGACAGTAATTAGCTGCCAAACCTGTCCCTGCTCGGCTTTGTTTTGCAGACTGCCTCGTAATTCACGACACGCTGGAAATGAAATCGTTAGTAATCTTTCATAGGCAAGGCCTTATTAAACCCACTATCTGCACTTATTTAATTGGAAGGAGATAAACCCAGGGCAACGCGGGAAGCGGAGCGAGGGAGATGCATCACCTCTCCTCAGCCTTGCTGCAAAATAAATGCGGAGGGGGTGGGGGGCGTGGGGGGGTGCAGGGGCTCTGAAACCACCAATTCTGATTTTTGCCTACATGAAGGAACCGTGAGAGACAGGAGGACGGAGGAAAGCCCTTGGTGTCTCCCAGGCCATGGGCTCCGGGGCAGGATTGCGCAGGAGCACAGTCCGGCCGGCTGTGTGCTGGCTGGGCAGAGGGATGGGAGAGGAGGTGGAGGATGGAGGTGGGGGACACAACCCAAGGAGATGCGACCATAAGCAGATGCAGGTGGGTCCCTGTGACAATGGGGCGGTCAAGCCCTTTCCATCCTGCACAGCATCACCCCAGAGGTGGCTGCTGCTGCCTGTGGTGGGAGGAGGGTGGTAAGCGACCCTCACCCCGGCAGCCCTTGGGCTGTGCCGCTCAAGACAAGGGCTCTGGTTGACGTGAAGACCCCATGACAGCTTCACATGGGGGCCCTAATGCCAGCATTGTTGTGGTTCTGCTTTGATTCAGATCAGCTCAAACCAGAGCTCATTCTTCCCCCTTCCCCTGAAGATGCTTGGTCCACCAAGAGTCTGTTGTAGCACATCACTAAAAACCAGGACAGACCAAACCCCCTTTCCCCAACAGCTCAACTCTCTGAATGGTGCAGCCACCCCAAACAGCCACCCCTGGGTGACTGGTGACCCCTCGCAGCAGCCCCTGGCCTGACCCACTCCCCCCGGCTGCGCTCTCCATCTCTCCCCCAGTGCTCACTGATGGAGGGGGTGACATTTCATCAGCCTGTCTGCTCCCCCCAGGGAGCTGAGCTGCTCCAGCTCCCTCCCCAGGGTAGCTGTTCTCTTTGATTGCTGTTGAAAGGAGATAGCATCCTACCTGACACAGAGATTTCCAGCCCTCCTGCGAGAGCCCTTTGCTTTCCGGGAAGCCGAAGCTCCAAGGGCCTCCAGCAAACTTTATTCACAGAAGGAGAAAAATGGAGAGGAACTGGAAAGGTGGAGAGAGAATTGCTTTTCTCCTTTTTATTGGAGCTGAGGCTTTAAATGGCTCTCCTTAAACTGTGGCATTGCAAAGGAGGCGAGAGCCACACAGAGGTGAAAGGATGATATTTCTTGAGGCAGGGCGAGGTGCCATCTCGGTAAATATTTAATTAGGAGTCAAACTGCTAGACCAAGAAGTTCTGCCTGCAGAGATTTATCGGACATAAACATCATCTGTTTGAAAAAGTAAGCAGCTCATCAGGAAGCGTTTCTTTCTGCTCAAGCCTGAATCCACACCTGGCTATTTAAAGCCAGAGTAACCTGATAAATCTCTTTATGCCACCCCAGCCCAGAGACAAGATGGGCTCAGGGGTGAGGGGGGAGTAGTTGACCCCTCACTCTGCCCCAGCCAGGCAAGCTCTTGAATCTCATCCTTATAACACGAAACATTTTCTCTCCTCCTCATCTTTGTGCCCTCCAAAATTGAAGGAACTTTGATAGAAAGGACAAAATTCCTGAGGACATATCCGTGTCCCCTCCTGGACATGGGGTGTGTGTCTGGGGTTTTGCACCTTGTCCCCCCCTGCATCCCACCCCACTGGACATACCTCGGTGGGCAAACCCTGCCAGGCAGCATAGGAAAACAGGACACACATATAAACCCTGCTTCCGAGGCCAAAACTTGCACTGAAACCCACCCAAGCTAGGGTTTGGTCTCAGTAATGATACTAGTGATGCATGACCACAGGTCCTCTCCTGCCCAGCTGGGCTCTCAGGACTCTTCCATACATCCATCAGCTCTGGAAAGCCCAAAGGTGGGCAGCCACAGCTACATCCATCTCCCATTTGGCTTGTAGGCACCAGAGGATAGAAGAGTCTAAAATCCTCTTTGTTTCTTTCAATGAACTGACCCCAAGATGGGGAGGTTTTGTTAAAAATCTCCCCCTTGTTGGCATGAGGACTGCATCAGGTTTCTCAAGGGCACCAAGAATGGTCCATCAGTAGCTCAGCATCCCAGGAAACACAGCTCAAAGTCCTGTTAGGAGAGGGAAATGCTGGCTCTTTGTTCACCCACAAACATTGCACGTCTAGCCTACATTTAAGAAATCACTAACACTTAAGGAGCTAAAACCTGGTGTATGATTGATGGAAAACTGAGAGCTGCTCTACACCAAGTCCTCCAGTGCCTGAAATGCATTTGCAGTGTAGCTCATCTCATGTCACACGTGGGAAGGACTTGCAGGGATATGTCTCTCCTCTCTGCCCCTGACTCCATTCCTCCCTCATACTGCCCACGCTGGCACCAGTTTGAGTCACCTCTCCAATTGCCATTTAACATTGCAGGGAATTGCCAGCATCTCCTTTCCACGTCTCCCCTCTTGGTCACTCGAGCAGAAGGAAGGTTCCATCGTTTCCTTCAAGGTGCTAAAGTGCTGCTTCTCCAGAGCAAATCACATGCCACAGGCTCAGCCAGACCTAAGGAGAACAGCAGGAGACAGAGCAGCTTTGCTTCCAGGTTTCCCCCTCCCCATGTTGGGACCAAAGGTCCCTGGTCCAAGCCACACTACATCCTCGATGCTCTCCCAGTGCTCAGCCAGGTAGAGCCAACCTCAAACCAAGGAGAGTTTGGCCCCAAGTTCAATTATTTTTTAAAAAAAGAAACCCCCCCCAAAAAAAAAAAAAAAAAAAAAGTTGAAAGGCCAAGTTCCTCTCCGCTCCAGCTCCTTTGCCCTCAGCAGAAGAGCAAGCAAACTCCAGGCTGCTTAATGAAGAATTGCTGTGCTCGGTGGATGCAGCGGGCAGAGCGCTCTCTCTGTGGCTGCTGTTCAAATTCATTAGGCATGGCAGCGTTCCGCCAGCCCAAATCTGCTTCCCTGCGGCTGGCGAGGCCCCTGCAGGGCACGGAGGGATGGGAGCTGCTGGGGCTCTGTGCAGGCCACTGCCTGCAGGTCTGTGCCATCCCATTGCCTGTGCTTCGCTGCCGGGAGCTCTCCCACAGCCCTGGCGGCTCGGGGACATCTCGCCATCCAACACGTCAAAAGGATCAAAGCTGTGCTGGTGAGACATCATAGAGAATCACCTAGGTTGGAAGGGACCTTTTAAGATCATCTAGTCCAACCAATGAGGAAAACAAAAACAAAACCAACAAAAAAACCACACCACAAATGAACAAAACTCCCCCACACAACCCCCGCACCACACCCAAAACACACCAACCCAACACTAATCCATATCCCTGAGCACCATGTCAACTCCTCTCTTGAA